>JASTWF010000400.1:53687-111187 GCA_030390025.1 Squalus acanthias
AACACAACACAACACATCACAACACAACACAACACATCACAACACAACACATCACAACACCAACTACAACACAACACAACACCAACTACAACACAACACAACACATCACAACACAACACAACACCAACTACAACACAACACAACACATCACAACACAACACAACACCAACTACAACACAACACAACACAACACAACACAACACATCACAACACAACAACAACACCAACTACAACACAACACAACACAACACAACACAACACATCACAACACCAACTACAACACAACACAACACATCACAACACATCACAACACAACACAACACAACACAACACATCACAACACAACACAACACATCACATCACAACACAACACCAACTACAACACAACACAACACATCACATCACAACACAACACAACACATCACATCACAACACAACACCAACACAACACAACACATCACAACACAACACAACACAACACATCACAACACAACACAACACAACACATCACAACACATCACAACACAACACAACACAACACAACACATCACAACACAACACAACACATCACATCACAACACAACACCAACTACAACACAACACAACACATCACATCACAACACAACACAACACATCACATCACAACACAACACCAACACAACACAACACATCACAACACAACACAACACATCACAACACAACACAACACAACACAACACATCACATCACAACACCAACTACAACACAACACAACACATCACAACACATCACAACACAACACAACACATCACAACACCAACTACAACACAACACAACACAACACATCACAACACAACACAACACATCACATCACAACACAACACCAACACAACACAACACATCACAACACAACACAACACAACACAACACATCACAACACAACACAACACAACACAACACAACACATCACAACACCAACTACAACACAACACAAAACATCACAACACATCACAACACAACACAACACATCACAACACAACACAACACAACACAAAACAACACATCACAACACCAACTACAACACAACACAACACATCACAACACATCACAACACAACACAACACATCACAACACCAACTACAACACAACACAACACAACACAACACATCACAACACAACACAACACAACACAACACAACACATCACAACACAACACAACACAACACATCACAACACAACACATCACAACACCAACTACAACACAACACAACACAACACAACACATCACAACACAACACATCACAACACAACACAACACATCACAACACCAACTACAACACAACACAACACAACACAACACATCACAACACAACACAACACATCACAACACATCACAACACCAACTACAACACAACACAACACAACACATCACAACACAACACATCACAACACAACACAACACATCACAACACCAACTACAACACAACACAACACAACACAACACATCACAACACAACACAACACAACACATCACAACACAACACAACACATCACAACACCAACTACAACACAACACAACACAACACAACACATCACAACACCAACTACAACACAACACAACACAACACAACACAACACATCACAACACAACACAACACATCACAACACCAACTACAACACAACACAACACATCACAACACAACACAACACCAACTACAACACAACACAACACAACACAACACATCACAACACAACACAACACAACACAACACAACACATCACAACACAACACATCACAACACAACACAACACAACACAACCTGTGAGGGCTCTGTCGGAATCTGGTGAGCCTGTGAGGGATCTGTCGGAATCTGGTGAGCCTCTGTGTCCCTGTGAGGGATCTGTCGGAATCTGGTGAGGCTCTGTGTCCCTGTGAGGGATCTGTCGGAATCTGGTGAGCCTCTGTGTCCCTGTGAGGGATCTGTTAGAATCTGGTGAGGCTCTGTGTCGCTGTGAGGGATCTGTCAGAATCTGGTGAGCCTCTGTGTACCTGTGAGGGATCTGTCGGAATCTGGTGAGCCTCTGTGTCCCTGTGAGGGATCTGTCGGAATCTGGTGAGCCTCTGTGTCCCTGTGCGGGATCTGTCGGAATCTGGTAAGCCTCTATGTCCCTGTGAGGGATCTGTCGGAATCTGGTAAGCCTCTATGTCGCTGTGAGTCATATGTCGGAATCTGGTGAGTCTCTGCGTCCCTGTGAGGGATCTGTTGGATCAGCACTCACATCATTAATTGGATAATACACAATTGAACCTGGCTTTTCTATACTAAAAACGTCGTTCGGTGAGACATTAAACCGAGGCCCCGTCTGCTCTCTCAGGTGGATGTAAAATATCCCACGGCCAATATTTTGAAGAAGAGCAGGGGAGTTCTCCCCGGTGTCCTGACTAATATTTATCCCTCAATCAACATCACTAAATCAGATTATCTGGTCATTTATCACATTGCTGTTTGTGGGAGCTTGCTGTGCGCAAATTAGTTGCTGTGTTTCCTACATTACAACAGTGACCACACTTCAAAAGCACTTCATTGGCTGTGAAGCTCTTTGGGTCGTCTGAAGGTGTGAAAGGCGCTATATAAATGCACATTCTTTCCTTTTTCTAAAAGATTGGTTAAATAAATTACCCGGGGAGAGCCAGAGAAGCAGGAAACTCTCGCCCTGACATTGTGGCCTGGAGTGGCGCGGATGTCAGGCACGTGCTCACCCATCACGCCACCCATTCCTCTAACTTAGTTTCACTGCCATGGTAAATATATTGTTCATTTGTCGGGTGTAACCTCTTGTCAGACACTCAGTGAAACATTCTGGGATATTCTGCTGCTGTTTCACACACCTTTGACCCAAGGTGCCCGAGGGTCTCTCTTCATGGGCTGCAGCAGGCCATAGCTTGGAGCGGGGGAGCCACGTACAGGGGGTGACATTGGTAGATGGAGTTAGGTCATAGATCAGCCATGAGCTCACTGAATGGCAGAAGAGGCTCGAGGGGCTAAATGGCCTCCTCCTGTTCCTATGTTCCCCAGCAACGCAAAACAGGCTCCTGGCGAATCCACAGCCCGTTTAACTTCCAATTTTCTGTCAGTTGACTTGAATAGTAAAGAAAACTGGGCACGGTGCAGAACGGGGATGCTGATTCGCCAAGGGCCCGTTTCCCGCTATTGCCGAAGACCATTTTCATCCCCGTAAGGTATAAATCCAGGCTCCCGTTAGTTTCTGGATACCTCGGGTTGCTGTTGCTGACAGATCTTGGGGTTCTGATTTAGGGTTTATGCGCCAATGAGGTAACAGCGTTGAGAAGAGCCCTTTCCAACCGCCCAGCCTCAGCCCCACAACCTTCAAACAGGGCAATCCAGCGGCAAATGCAGCCCGGGGCCATCAAAATGGCGGCCGCACCTTCGCCACGGGAACGGGCGATAGGCCAGCGCGCTCTACTCGTTCGAACGTCAAAATCGACCCCAGTGAGTGAGGAGCAGAGAAAAGAAAAGGCACAAACTAAACCCCACACCGTTCGCTCTCCACTGACAGCCAGTCGTGTTCGGCTCCGCCGCCTGTCCTCTACATTAACAATAACTGGTTTTCTTGTATTGCAGGCGAAGGCGAAATCTGTTACGCTGTGCTACACCTGCCGTGACAAGGCACTGGTCAGCCAATAGTGAGAGGGACTGAGAGCAGCTCGGTGTATGCTGCTGTGAGACGTGCATAGTCACCTGAAGGTGTCCGACAAGATCCTTTAGTAACCGTTGTAGCTGTTGTCAGTCTGGAGGGAGGGACTTCCTCACACACTCCTGCACGGCCGACTGTCCTTCCCGAAATATGGCCAGGACCAAAGGCTGCCGGATAAACGACTGGTATCCTAACTGGGAACAAAGCTGAGCAAAAAAGTGATCAGCGGAATGTAGAATCATCCACTTTGGACCCAAGAAAGATAAATCAGGTATTGCCTAAATGATGATAAACTAGGAACTGTAAAGAGATTTGAGAGTGCAAATACACGAATCATTGAAAGTTAGTGGACAGATACATAGGCCATCAAAGAGGCCAATGGAATGTTGGCCTTTCACTCAAGGGGGCGGGAATACAATGGGGAGGCATTGATGCTTCTGTTGTCTAGTGACCTGCTCAAAAAATTCAACTAGGTTATTCAGACATGACCGACCCTTCCATTAACATCCTGGGGGTCACCATTGACCAGAAACTTAACTGGACCAGCCACATAAATACTGTAACAACAAGAGCAGGTCAGAGGCTGGGTATTCTGCGGCGAGTGTCTCACCTCCTGACTCCCCAAAGCCTTTCCACCATCTACAAGGCACAAGTCAGGAGTGTGATGGAATTCTCTCCACTTGCCTGGACAATTGCAGCTCCAACAACACTCAAGAAGCTCGACACCATCCAGGACAAAGCAGCCCGCTTGATTGGCACCCCATCCACCACCTTAAACATTCACTCCCTCCACCACTGGCGCACCGTGGCTGCAGTGTGTACCATCTACAAGATGCCCTGCAGCAACTCACCAAGGCTTCTTCGGCAGCACCTCCCAAACCCGTGACTTCTACCACCTAGAAGGACAAGGGCAGCAGGCGCATGGGAACACCACCACCTCCAAGATCCCCTCCAAGTCACACACCATCCTGACTTGGAAGTATATCGCCGTTCCTTCATCGTCACTGGGTCGAAATCCTGGAACTCCCTCCCTAACAGCACTGTGGGAGTACCTTCACCACACGGACTGCATCGGTTCAAGAAGACGGCTCACCACCACCTTCTCAAGGTCAACTAGGGATGGGCAATAAATGCCGGCCTTGCCAGTGATGCCCCAATCTCATAAAAAAACAAATTAAATAAAAAGGCACGATGGGCCGAATGGCCTCCTTCTGTGCTGTATGATTCTATGGGGAAAAATTAGGTATAGCCCATTTTGGGGCGCTAACCTTGCTTTAGCACCCTGAAATGTTAGCGCCCCTACCCTGTAAATTCAGTAGCAGCACTCCAAGAAGGAAGTGGAACGCTATCATTTTTTAAACTATGTTCCTCTCTTTGTCTCATTTTTAGAATCAGCCCATTTTACATGAATGATGCTCGATATTATATTTTATATATATATATATATATATATATATATGTGCAGATAATATGTTCCCCTGTGACACATGGTGAAGTATCATTGCTTCTTACATCAAGTGTTCCAACATAACTTCTCTTATCTCATTGCTGTTTGTGGGATCTTGCTGTGCGTATATTGGCCGCTGTGTTTCCTACATTACAACAGTGACTACACTTCAAAAGCACTTTGGTCCGTAAAGCATTTTGGGATATCCTGAGGTGATGAAAGGTGCTGTATAAATAAATGCAATTCCTTTCTTTCTAACTAGTATTAACTTGTAAAGCAAATAGCTGCTAAGGCAGCTTCACACCCCGATCTCCCCTGTACAGTTTATACTCCCTCAACCCCTTGATTATGTTGTTAGTGTTACATCGAGTATACAGCACAGAAACAGGCCATTCGGCCCAACTGGTCCGTGCCGGTGTTTCTGCTCCACACGAGCCTCCTTCCACCCTTCTTCATCTCACCCTATCACCATATCCTTCTATTCCTTGCTCCCTCATGTGGTTACCCAGCCTCCCCTTAAATGCATCAATGCTATTCGCCTCAACCACTCCCTGTGGTAGCGAGTTCCACATTCTCACCACTCTCTGAGTAAAGAAGTTTCTCCTGAATTCCCTATTGGATTTATTAGTGACTAGCTTATATTGATGGCCCCTAGTTCTGGTCTCCCCCACAAGTGGAAACACTCTCTCTGTGTCCACTCTATCGAACTCTTTCATAATCTTAAAGACCTCTATCAGGTCACCCCTCAGCCTTCTCTTTTCAAGAGAAAAGGACCCAGCTTGTTCATCCTTTCCAGATAGGTATAACCTGGCATTTCTGGTATCATCCTATAAATCTTTTTTGCACCCTCTCCAGTGCCTCTATATCCTTTTTATAATATGGTGACCAGAACTGTACGCCATACTCCAAGTGTGGTCTAACCAAGGTTCCATACTAGTTTAGCATAACTTCTCGGCTTTTCAATTCTATCCCTCTGGAAATAAACCCTAGTGCTTGGTTTGCTTTTTTATGGCCTCGCTAACCTGTGTCGCAACTTTTAGTGATTTGTGTATTTGTACTCCGAGATCCCTTTGTTCCTCTACCCCACCTAGACTCACACCCTCCAAGTGATAAGTGACCTTCCTATTCTTCCTACCAAAATGTAACTCCTCACATTTAATTGACTTTCATTTGCTTATCACATACAAATAGATTGTGTGTTATACCACGTGCAGTAATATATGTGTATGTAGAGTTAATGTGATGTTTATTGATGTAGATATTTATCAGTATATGTTTATTCTACACAGGTAGTTAGATGATTCCGTAGCCATTGTGGAGTAGATTTTGTTTTCATTACAGGAGCTGTACGGTGACAATGGGCCAGAAATTCAGCTCTCCGGCTTCCTGCGGGTGCAAGCATCGCGCGCGTACTTGCCTACCGCGCCTGCCGTTGTGCTTCGGGCCCATGAGGACTTCGGGTCCTGGGCCTCCTCCAGCTGCCGGCGCGCAGTGCTTGCGTGTCCAGGGGCGCAGTTAGTTCGAAGCGTCCCCTGGGATCACATGGGCCATGGAGAGCCAATCCTAACAGGGCATTTTCATTCATAGATTTGACAGGAAGACCTGTCAAATCTATGAATAGAGATCGGCCCCAAAACCACACTTAAACTTCAAATATTTTTTTTTTTAAACATCACATTTTAAAAATAACTATAAGTTAAATAAATTAACTACTTTAAACAAAAATTTAAATTTTTGAAAAAATTAATTATACTTTGTAACAGTGCTAAAAATAAACTTACCTTTCTTTAAAGTATCTAAAAAAGATAAACCTGTTGAAAAAATGTTTAAATTGTAATTAATTAACCACTTACCTTGTTAAAAACAGGCCTTGCGCCTCCTTTTTAAAAGCGCAGCTTCTTCAATACTTACCCTCCCGGAGAAACCTGAAAAAAAAACGAAGTTCGCTGCGTGCGCGCTGCCTCTCCCGGGCACGCGTTCGACCTCTGAACCCCTCCCTTCAGGGGAACGGAAATTCCGGTTTCCCGCGCATGCGCAGTGCATGCAGGAAACTGGCACTTCAGATGGCCTTACGGGTGAGTACACAGCGCGTACTCACCCGACAACAGCCGAATTTCTGGCCCACTATTGTGATATTATCTATGGACCTGTAAACAACTCCTGTTCCAAACGTGCCCGATATCTGAGCTCTATTTACACATAAGTTGAGACTGGCGCTGTGCTTTTCCATTAGTAGCTGTTCCTTGGTGAATGCAGCTGTCATTTATCAAAGGATTTTCACCACATCTGACTCAATTTATTGAAAAGGTCTCCACAAGTTTCCTTCAGATTTATTTCCCCCTCTATCACGGGCTCCTGACCAAGCCACCCTTCACAGATTCCTTCTGCCTTTCTCCAAATTGAGCAAATCTCCAGCACAGCCGTCTGAAGGAGCATTTACAATGCAGACCAACCTGGCTGCAACTCCTTCATAAAGCTCAATCAAACTTAAAATAACAAAAATATTCACTTTCCTTGAATAATTCTGTTTCGCATCATGACCGTTTGGTATTTTCTAAGCACAGCAGTAGTCACCAGTTGCCATGAAGTGCGCTGTAAAGTTGTCCCCCAAACTCACTGGCCGAGAAATTCGGGCACGCCCAGTTTTGGGCATGGTGGTGGGGTGGTGGGGGGGGTGCAGGGTATGACTGGTGAGGCCCGAGTCGCCCCCCCCCCACCCAGCCCCGCCCCACCCCGATATGGAGTCAGCGAGCTGTGTAAAGCTGCTGGCGAGGCCTGGTCAAAGATCGGGCCACTTGCAGCGTGTGAGTGAGTGAGGAATGAGGCGAGCTAGTCGGGGGGGGGGCAACCGGTGGCCTGCGGGTCTGGGGGTGGCGGGGGTGGGGGGTGTTGTGGATCGCGTGGGGGAGCGGGGGGGTGATGATTGCGGTGGGGGTGGTGATTGGGGGCTGGGTGCAGCCCGTGTTCTTTTAATGCGAGGTCAGGAGCACTCCTGCTCCTCCCGACTCCACTGTCCAGGTAAGTATATCTTTTAAACTCACCTTGTTGGTTGCGGTGACTGTAGTCCCTTCAATGGCCCCTTGTATAACCGCATGTAGACCTGGTTTTCCTGAGTGCAACACGGCCCTAGCTGCCTCAGGGCAGACCAGTCTTACAGTGAGGGTCTGTGTACGCAGAGGGACTAAGGCCTGTTTCAGGCGCAGGTGTTGGACTTGACCAATTTGACAGTCGGCGCACTTCCTGCCCGCCATTTTGGAGGTGTAGGAGGCTGTTTACCCCCCGTAAACGGGCACTGTATGGCCAAATATCTTGGCCATTGACATCTCTTCACTGCCTCACTTCCCCCGGTCTCTGCAACGTCCTCCAGCTCTATATCCTTCCATTCCTGCTGTGTCTTGCCCGGTCCCATCAGCGGTTTTAGTCCGTACTCTCCGCAACTCTCTCCCTGAACCCCTCCTCCTCTCCCCTTCTCTCTCCCCCTTAAAAAACTCTTTTCAAAACTCTTTTATTAATTTGTTTATTTTTTACTCTGGCCCTGTAAATTGCCCAGAGGTTAAAGGCGATTCATAAATACACTTTATGGTGTTGGAAAAAAGGAATTTTCACCATGTAGACTACCCACCCGACCACCAGATGGGGCTGGTGTTCCACTCAGCTCCCACTAACTGCAGCGAGCAGGGGCTCACGTTAACACAGTCGCACCAATAGAATCTCGGCTAGACTCGTGGTCCTGAGGCACTGCTGCACCTGAACTAACCCATAATACAGGGCGGATCAGCTCAATTTTTCAGTGGTTTCCAGGTACAGGGGCAACAACATTTAGCATTGTTCTGCTGCCAAGTGTTCAACTGTCATTGCTCAGGGTTTGATGACTATCACACTCACTGAACACACTCACTCCTCACAGTCGCTGAACACACTCACTCCTCACACTCGCTGAACACACTCACTCCTCACACTCGCTGAACACACTCACTCCTCACACTCACTGAACACACTCACTCCTCACACTCACTGAACACACTCACTCCTCACAATCGCTGAACACACTCACTCCTCACAATCGCTGAACACACTCACTCCTCACACTCACTGAACGCAATCACTCCTCACAATCACTGAACACACTCACTCCTCACACTCGCTGAACACACTCACTCCTCACAATCGCTGAACACACTCACTCCTCACACTTGCTGAACACACTCACTCCTCACACTCACTGAACACACTCACTCCTCACACTCGCTGAACACACTCACTCCTCACACTCACTGAACACACTCACTCCTCACACTTGCTGAACACACTCACTCCTCACAATCGCTGAACACACTCACTCCTCACACTCCCGTAACACACTCACTGCTCACACTAAATGAACACACTCACTCCTCACAATCACTGAACACACTCACTCCTCACACTCACTGAACACACTCACTCCTCACACTTGCTGAACACACTCACTCCTCACACTAAATGAACACACTCACTCCTCACACTCGCTGAAGACACTCACTCCTCACACTCACTGAAGACACTCACTCCTCACACTTGCTGAAGACACTCACTCCTCACACTCACTGAACACACTCACTCCTCACACTCGCTGAAGACACTCACTCCTCATACTCACTGAACACACTCACTCCTCACACTCACTGAACAAACTCATTCCTCACACTCACTGAACACTCACTCCTCACACTCCCGTAGCACACTCACTCCTCACACTTGCTGAAGACACTCACTCCTCACACTCACTGAACACACTCACTCCTCACACTCGCTGAAGACACTCACTCCTCACACTCACTGAACACACTCACTCCTCACACTCACTGAACACACTCATTCCTCACACTCACTGAACACTCACTCCTCACACTCCCGTAGCACACTCACTCCTCACACTCACTCCTCACATTCCCGTAACACACTCACTCCTCACACTCACTGAACACACTCACTTCTCACACTCACTGAACACACTCACTCCTCACACTCACTGAACACACTCACTCCTCACACTCACTGAACACACTCACTCCTCACACTCACTGAACACACTCACTCCTCACTCTCACTGAACACACTCACTCCTCACACTCACTAAACACACTCACACCTCACACTCACTGAACACACTCACTCCTCACACTCGCTGAACACACTCACTCCTCACACTCACTGAACACACTCACTCCTCCACTCACTAAACACACTCACTCCTCACACTCACTGAACACACTCACTCCTCACACTCACTGAACACACTCACTCCTCACTCTCACTGATCACACTCACTCCTCACACTCACTGAACACACTCACTACTCACACTCACTGGACACACTCACTGCTCACACTCACTGAACACACTCACTCCTCACACTCACTGAACACACTCACTCCTCACACTCACTGAACACACTCACTCCTCACACTCACCCATGCTGTACCTGCCCTGGGAGTGTTTGATGGGACAGTGTAGAGGTAGCTTTACTCTGTGTCTAACCCGTGCTGTACCTGCCCTTGGAGTGTTTGATGGGACAGTGTAGAGGGAGCTTTACTCTGTATCTAGCCCGTGCTGTACCTGCCCTGGGAGTGTTTGATGGGAACAGTGGAGAGGGAGCTTTACTCTGTATTTAACCCGTGCTGTACCTGCCCTGGGAGTGTTTGATGGGACAGTGTAGAGGGAGCTTTACTCTGTATCTAACCCATGCTGTACCTGCCCTGGGAGTGTTTGATGGGACAGTGTAGAGGGAGCTTTACTCTGTATCTAACCCATGCTGTACCTGCCCTGAGAGTGTTTGACTAGTCCTATAGTGGAAGAGTATTCTACTGAACAACCCTTGTCTAATCCAAGCAACAACTCCTCCCTCTTCATGTTCGCCCACAAAATAAACTGCTCAGTGTGTCTGATGGAACAGTATTCGTGCTGTTTCTCTCCCGGCCTGAAGTTACTCTGTGGGATACTGGCGAGCAACGTTTTTTCAATCGTTGTTTCTGTATGTTGAGCAGATGGTTAAAGCTGGTTAACAGTAACCTCCAGTAAATACTAGAAAGGGGAATTTCCCACAGCGTTGTCTGCTGGTTTGCTATTTCTGGGCCTTTGTTTAGAATGTGATTAATCATATTATTTCAGTTAGTAGCACTCTCATGTCTGACTCAGTATGTTGTTGGGCCGAAAATTGATCCCGGGACGCGAGAGTACGCACTGCATACTCTCGCGTATTCCCACTCCAATTGCCGGTTTTCTGCATGCCCTGCGCATGCGCTGAAAACCGGCAATTGCTCTTCTGAAAAGGGGGCGGGGCCTGGGTGCATCGCGTGCGCGCTACAGGCTGCGCGCACGCTGTGCACTTCATGCTTTGGACGCGCAGGTAAGTAGGGAAGATTTTGGAAATGTAAAAAGGAGGAGTAAGACCCGCTTTTAAGAAGGTAAGTAGTGAATTAAGTATTTTTTTGAATTTTTTTTTACAGGTATATCTTTTTTAGAGACTTTAAAGACAGGTAAGTTTATTTTTATAACTTTTTAAAAGATTTTAAATTTTTTCAAAAATTTAATTTTTTATTTAAAATGGTTAATTTAATTAACTATACTTATTTTATTAATGTGATGGGTTTTTTTTAATTTAATTGAGGTTTAGCTGTTATTTTGGGGGGGTGTAAGATTCATAGATTTCACAGCCATGCTGTGAGACTTATGAATGGAAGATGGTGTGCTGCCATTGGCTCTAACTGAGTCACGTGATCCCACAGCTCGCACGAATTCACTACGCCGCTGGGATACGCAAGCACTGCACAGCAGCTGTCCAGAACATCAAATTCGTGCGAGCTGGATCTGAAAAAGCACAAGCGAGGTGAGACATCGCGGGGAAGGCTTACCCCCGCGGGAACAGAGCGAGATCAATTTCTGGGCCAATAGTTCAAGCCCCACAACAGAGAATTGAGCCCGTAATCCAGGCTGCCTTTGTTACCTCTAGACTTGACTATTCCAACGCTCTCCTGGCCGGCCTCCCATCTTCCACCCTCCATGTACTTGAGGTCATCCAAAACCTTGCTGCCCCGTGTCCTAACTCTCACCAAGTTCCGTTCATTCATCGCCCCTGTGCTCACTGACCTACAATGGCTCCCGGTCCGGCAACACCTCGATTTTAAATTTCTCATCCTTGTTTTGAATCCCTCCATGTCCTCGCCCCTCCCTATCTCTGTGATCTTCTTCAACCATACAACCCCCGAGATATCTGCGTTCCTCTAATTATGGCCTCTTGCGCCTCCCTGATTTTATTCACTCTACCATTGGTGGCCCTGCCTTCAGCTGCCTGGGCCCTGAACTCCGAAATTCCCTCCTTAAACCTCGCCGCCTCGACGCCTCTCTAAAACCCACCTCTTTCACCAGATTTGGTCACCTGTCCTAATATCTCCTTATGTGGCTCGGTGTCAAATTTTGTTTGATAATCGCTCCTGTGAAACACCCTGGGATGTTTTACTATGTTAAAGGCGCTATATACATGCAAGTTGTTGTTGTTATAAACACTTCCAGGGTCATTGCTGAGGGAGTGCTGTATTGTCGGAGGGGAGGGGCGGTGCTGAGGGAGTGCTGTATTGTCGGAGGGGAGGGGCGGTGCTGAGGGAGTGCTGTATTGTCGGAGGGGAGGGGAGGGGCAGTGCTGAGGGAGTGCTGTATTGTCGGAGGGGAGGGGAGGGGCAGTGCTGAGGGAGTGCTGTATTGTCGGAGGGGAGGGGAGGGGCTGTGCTGAGGGAGTGTTGTATTGTCGGAGGGGAGGGGCAGTGCTGAGGGAGTGCTGTATTGTCGGAGGGGAGGGGCTGTGCTGAGGGAGTGCTGTATTGTCGGAGTGGAGGGGCAGTGCTGAGGGAGTGCTGTATTGTCGGAGGGGAGGGGCAGTGCTGAGGGAGTGCTGTATTGTCGGAGGGGAGGGGCAGTGCTGAGGGAGTGCTGTATTGTCGGAGTGGAGGGGCGGTGCTGAGGGAGTGCTGTATTGTCGGAGTGGAGGGGCGGTGCTGAGGGAGTGCTGCATTGTCGGGGGGGGGAGGGGCGGTGCTGAGGGAGTGCTGTATTGTCGGGGGGGGAGGGGCTGTGCTGAGGGAGTGCTGTATTGTCGGAGTGGAGGGGCAGTGCTGAGGGAGTGCTGTATTGTCGGGGGGGGAGGGGCTGTGCTGAGGGAGTGCTGTATTGTCGGAGTGGAGGGGCAGTGCTGAGGGAGTGCTGTATTGTCGGAGGGGAGGGGCAGTGCTGAGGGAGTGCTGTATTGTCGGAGTGGAGGGGCGGTGCTGAGGGAGTGCTGTATTGTCGGAGTGGAGGGGCGGTGCTGAGGGAGTGCTGCATTGTCGGGGGGGGGAGGGGCGGTGCTGAGGGAGTGCTGTATTGTCGGAGGGGAGGGGAGGGGCAGTGCTGAGGGAGTGCTGTATTGTCGGAGTGGAGGGGCGGTGCTGAGGGAGTGCTATATTGTCGGAGGGGAGGGGCAGTGCTGAGGGAGTGCTGTATTGTCGGAGGGGAGGGGAGGGGCTGTGCTGAGGGAGTGTTGTATTGTCGGAGGGGAGGGGCAGTGCTGAGGGAGTGCTGTATTGTCGGAGTGGAGGGGCAGTGCTGAGGGAGTGCTGTATTGTCGGAGGGGAGGGGCAGTGCTGAGGGAGTGCTGTATTGTCGGAGTGGAGGGGCGGTGCTGAGGGAGTGCTGTATTGTCGGAGTGGAGGGGCGGTGCTGAGGGAGTGCTGCATTGTCGGGGGGGGGAGGGGCGGTGCTGAGGGAGTGCTGTATTGTCGGAGGGGAGGGGAGGGGCAGTGCTGAGGGAGTGCTGTATTGTCGGAGTGGAGGGGCGGTGCTGAGGGAGTGCTGTATTGTCGGAGTGGAGGGGCGGTGCTGAGGGAGTGCTGCATTGTCGGGGGGGGGAGGGGCGGTGCTGAGGGAGTGCTGTATTGTCGGAGGGGAGGGGCTGTGCTGAGGGAGTGCAGTATTGTCAGAGGGGAGGGGCAGTGCTGAGGGAGTGCTGTATTGTCGGAGGGGAGGGGCTGTGCTGAGGGAGTGCAGTATTGTCGGAGGGGAGGGGAGGGGCAGTGCTGAGGGAGTGCTGTATTGTCGGAGGGGAGGGGCAGTGCTGAGGGAGTGCTGTATTGTCGGAGGGGAGGGGCAGTGCTGAGGGAGTGCTGTATTGTCGGAGGGGAGGGGCAGTGCTGAGGGAGTGCTGTATTGTCGGAGGGGAGGGGCAGTGCTGAGGGAGTGCTGTATTGTCAGAGGGGAGGGGCTGTGCTGAGGGAGTGCTGTATTGTCAGAGGGGAGGGGCGGTGCTGAGGGAGTGCTGTATTGTCAGAGGGGAGGGGCAGTGCTGAGGGAGTGCTGTATTGTCGGAGGGAAGGGGAGGGGCAGTGCTGAGGGAGTGCTGTATTGTCGGGGGGGGGAGGGGCGGTGCTGAGGGAGTGCTGTATTGTCGGAGGGGAGGGGCAGTGCTGAGGGAGTGCTGTATTGTCGGAGGGGAGGGGCTGTGCTGAGGGAGTGCTGTATTGTCGGAGGGGAGGGGAGGGGCAGTGCTGAGGGAGTGCTGTATTGTCGGAGGGGAGGGGCAGTGCTGAGGGAGTGCTGTATTGTCGGAGTGGAGGGGCGGTGCTTAGGGAGTGCTGTATTGTCGGAGGGGAGGGGCAGTGCTGAGGGAGTGCTGTATTGTCGGAGGGGAGGGGCAGTGCTGAGGGAGTGTTGTATTCTCGGGAGGGGAGGGGCAGTGCTGAGGGAGTGCTGTATTGACGGAGGAGAGGGGAGGGGCGGTGCTGAGGGAGAGCTGTATTGTCGGAGTGGAGGGGCGGTGCTTAGGGAGTGCTGTATTGTCGGAGGGGAGGGGCAGTGCTGAGGGAGTGCTGTATTGTCGGAGGGGAGGGGCAGTGCTGAGGGAGTGTTGTATTCTCGGGAGGGGAGGGGCAGTGCTGAGGGAGTGCTGTATTGACGGAGGAGAGGGGAGGGGCGGTCCTGAGGGAGAGCTGTATTGTCGGAGGAGAGGGGAGGGGCAGTGCTGAGGGAGTGCTGTATTGTCGGAGGAGAGGGGAGGGGCAGTGCTGAGGGAGTGCTGTATTGTCGGAGAGGGGAGGGGCAGTGCTGAGGGAGTGTTGTATTGTCGGAGGGGAGGGGCAGTGCTGAGGGAGTGCTGTATTGTCGGAGGGGAGGGGAGGGGCAGTGCTGAGGGAGTGTTGTATTGTCGGAGGAGAGGGGAGGGGCGGTGCTGAGGGAGTGTTGTATTGACGGAGGGGAGGAGAGGGGCAGTGCTGAGGGAGTGCTGTATTGTCGGAGGAGAGGGGAAGGGCGGTGCTGAGGGAGTGCTGTATTGTCGGAGGGGAGGGGCGGTGCTGAGGGAGTGCTGCCCATCGGATGGGAGGGGCAGTGCTGAGGGAGTGCTGTATTGTCGGGGGGGGAGGGGCTGTGCTGAGGGAGTGCTGTATTGTCGGGGGGGGAGGGGCAGTGCTGAGGGAGTGCTGCATTGTCGGAGGGGAGGGGCAGTGCTGAGGAAGTGCTGTATTGTCGGAGAAGAGGGGCAGTGCTGAGGGAGTGTTGTATTGTCGGAGGAGAGGGGCAGTGCTGAGGGAGTGCTGTATTGTCGGAGGGGAGGGGCTGTGCTGAGGGAGTGCTGTATTGTCGGAGGGGAGGGGCAGTGCTGAGGGAGTGCTGTATTGTCGGAGGGGAGGGGCTGTGCTGATGGAGTGCTGTATTGTCGGGGGGGAGGGGTGGTGCTGAGGGAGTGCTGTATTGTCGGAGGGGAGGGGAGGGGCAGTGCTGAGGGAGTGCTGTATTGTCGGAGGGGAGGGGAGGGGCAGTGCTGAGGGAGTGCTGTATTGTCGGAGGGGAGGGGCAGTGCTGAGGGAGTGCTGTATTGTCGGGGGGGAGGAGCAGTGCTGAGGGAGTGCTGTATTGTCGGGGGGGGAGGGGCTGTGCTGAGGGAGTGCTGTATTGACGGAGGGGAGGGGCAGTGCTGAGGGAGTGCTGTATTGTCGGAGGGGAGGGTGCGGTGCTGAGGGAGTGCTGTATTGTCGGAGGGGAGGGGCAGTGCTGAGGGAGTGCTGTATTGTCGGAGGGGAGGGGCAGTGCTGAGGGAGTGCTGTATTGTCGGAGGGGAGGGGCAATGCTGAGGGAGTGCTGTATTGTCGGAGGGGAGGGGAGGGGCTGTGCTGAGGGAGTGTTGTATTGTCGGAGGGGAGGGGCTGTGCTGAGGGAGTGCTGTATTGTCGGAGGGGAGGGGAGGGGCGGTGCTGAGGGAGTGCTGTATTGTCAGAGGGGAGGGGAGGGGCGGTGCTGAGGGAGTGCTGTATTGTCAGAGGGGAGGGGAGGGGCTGTGCTGAGGGAGTGCTGTATTGTCAGAGGGGTGGGGAGGGGCTGTGCTGAGGGAGTGCTGTATTGTCGGAGGGGAGGGGAGGGGCTGTGCTGAGGGAGTGCTGTATTGTCGGAGGGGAGGGGAGGGGCGGTGCTGAGGGAGTGCTGTATTGTCGGAGGGGAGGGGCTGTGCTGAGGGAGTGCAGTATTGTCGGAGGGGAGGGGAGGGGCGGTGCTGAGGGAGTGCTGTATTGTCGGAGGGGAGGGGCAGTGCTGAGGGAGTGCTGTATTGTCGGAGGGGAGGGGCAGTGCTGAGGGAGTGCTGTATTGTCGGAGGGGAGGGGAGGGGCGGTGCTGAGGGAGTGCTGTATTGTCGGAGGGGAGGGGCAGTGCTGAGGGAGTGCTGTGTTGTCGGACGGGAGGGGAGGGGCAGTGCTGAGGGAGTGCTGTATTGATGGAGGAGAGGGGAGGGGCGGTGCTGAGGGAGTGCTGTATTGTCGGAGGGGAGGGGCTGTGCTGAGGGAGTGCTGTATTGTCGGAGGGGAGGGGCAGTGCTGAGGGAGTGCTGTATTGTCGGAGGGGAGGGGCAGTGCTGAGGGAGTGCTGTATTGTCGGAGGGGAGGGGCTGTGCTGAGGGAGTGCTGTATTGTCGGAGGGGAGGGGAGGGGCAGTGCTGAGGGAGTGCTGTATTGTCGGAGGGGAGGGGCTGTGCTGAGGGAGTGCTGTATTGTCGGAGGGGAGGGGCTGTGCGGAGGGAGTGCTGTATTGTCGGAGGGGAGGGGCAGTGCTGAGGGAGTGCTGTATTGTCGGAGGGGAGGGGAGGGGCTGTGCTGAGAGAGTGCTGTATTGTCGGAGGGCAGGGGCAGTGCTGAGGGAGTGCTGTATTGTCGGAGGGGAGGTGCTGTGCTGAGGGAGTGCTGTATTGTCGGAGGGGAGGGGCTGTGCTGAGAGAGTGCTGTATTGTCGGAGGTGCTGCTTTTCACATGTGACTATATATCGAGCACCCGTCTGCCCTCTCAGGTGGATGTAAAAGACCCTGTGGCAATATTTGAAGAAGAGCAGGGGAGTTCTCCCCGGTGTCCTGGCTGATATTTATCCCTCAACCAACATCCCTAAAACAGATTATCTGGCCATTTATCATGTTGCTGTTTGTGGGAGCTTGCAGTGTGAGAAATTGGCTGCCACGTTTCTTACTTTACAACAGCGACAACACTTCGAAAATACTTCATTGTCTGTTGGGACGTCCTTAGGTCGTGAAAGGCGCTATAGAAATGCAAGTCAGTCTTTCTTCCTCATGGGGGAATCTAGAACTCGGGGGCATAGTTTCAGGATTAGGAGTCGCCCATTTAAAACGGAGATGAGGTGGAATTTCTTCTCTCAGAGGGTCGTGAATCTTTGGAATTCTCTACCCCAGCGAGCTGTGGAGGCTGGGTCATTGAATATATTCAAGGTGTAGATAGACAGATTTTTGAATGATAAGGGAGTCAAGGGTTATGGGGAGCAGGCAGGGAAGTGGAGTTGAGGCCAAGATCAGATCAGCCATGATCTTATTGAATGGCGGAGCAGGCTCGAGGGGCTAAATGACCTACTCCTGCTCCTACGTCTTATGTTTGTATATATTTATAACATCGCATTTAATTCAATGAAGCAGAGATATATTTTAGGACATTTTCTTGTACATTATCAAGGTTTTCCACTCCCTGCCAACATTCAAGTCGAAATCGCCTGTACCATCAGCGAGAGGCAATGTGCCATTGAGCCGTCATGGGACAGCCACACAGATCGCTTCCCATACCACTTCATTTGTGAAGATTGTCATACATCTGCTAACGAGCTGTGGGGAGAATTCATTCTCATGTACATTTGAGCAGGAGTCAGAGAGACAAAGCGGAGGAGTGGAACGGAGCAGGGCACAGAGCTGGAACCTGGGCACCTGCCTGCAGGCGGTTGGAGCTGTTTGTTTACCTTCCACATGAGGAGTTCCCTGTTTGACAGACACATCAATGGCAGAAAATGCAAGTTCTGCTGCGGAGGGAACAGGTTCATTGAGTACTGCGGTGGAACAGACGGACTGCCAATCTGGGATTAGTTGGTAGTTAATTATCACACTTTGTTAATGAATAAATATACAAGGACTATCATCCATTATTTAACATTTTTTGTGTATATGAGAGATATTAATTTTGGGGAATTGAATACTTTCCATTTCAGGTACTTAATGACTCACTAAACACTCCCAGGGCAGGTACAGCATGGGTTAGATACAGAGTAAAGCTCCCTCTACACTGTCCCATCAAACACTCCCAGGGCAGGTACAGCATGGGTTAGATACAGAGTAAAGCCCCCTCTACACTGTCCCATCAAACACTCCCAGGGCAAGTACAGCATGGGTTAGATACAGAGTAAAGCCACCTCTACACTATAAAAACGGATTGTAAAAGCTTCTAAAGGTATGTGAAAAAGGAAAAGACTGGTGAAGGTAAATGTAGGTCCTTTATAGTCAGAGATGGGAGAATTTATAATGGGGAATGAGGAAATGGCAGAGAAATTAAATAAATACTTTGTTTCTGTCTTCACGGAGGAAGACACAAAAAACCTCCCAGAAATACGAGAAAACCAAGGGTGTGACGAGAATGAGGAACTTAAAGAAATCATTATTAGTTAAAAAACAGTACTAGCAAAATTAATGGGACTAAAACTCGATAAATCCCAAGGACCGGATGACCAACATCCTAGGGTTATGAAAGAGGTGGCCATTGGGATAGTGGACGCATTGGTTGTCATCTTCCAAAATTCTATAGATTCTGGAATGGTTCCTGCAGATTGGAGGATAGCAAATGTAACCCCGCTATTTAAGAAAGGAGGGAGAGAGAAAACGGGGAACTACAGACCTGTTAGCCTCACATCAGTAGTTGCGAAAATGCTGGAATCTGTTATAAAGGATGCAATAACTGGACACTTAGAAACTAATAGTAAGATTGGGCAGAGTCAACATGGATTTATGAAAGGGAAATCCTGTTTGATAAACCTATTGGAGTTCTTTGAGGATGTAACTAATGACGTAGACAAAGGGGAACCGGTAGATGTGGTGTATTTGAATTTTCAGAAGGCCTTCGATAAGGTCCCACACAAGAGGTTGGTGAACAAAATTAGGGCACATGGAATTGGGGGTAATATACTAGCATGGATTGAGAATTGGTTAACAGACAGAAAACAAAGAGTAGGGATAAACGGGTCTTTTTCAGGATGGCAGACTGTGACTAGTGGGGTACCGCAAGGATCGGTGCTTGGGCCCCAGCTATTCACAATCTATATCAATGATTTGGATGAGGGGACTAAATGTAACATTTCTAAATTTGCTGATGATACAAAGCTAGGTGTCAGTGTCAGTTGTGAAGAGGATGTGAAGAGGCTTCAAGGGGATCTCAATAGGCTCAGTGAGTGGGCGAGAACATGGCAGATGGAATATAATGTGGATAAATGTGAAGTTATCCACTTTGGTAGAAAAAAGAAAGGCAGAGTATTTCCTAAATGGTGAAAGATTGGGGAATGCAGATGCTCAAAGGGACCTGGGTGTCCTTGTACATGAGTCACTGAAAGTGAATGTGCAGGTGCAGCAAGCCATTAAGAAGGCAAATGGTATGCTGGCCTTCATTACAAGAGGATTTGAGTACAGGAGTAAAGAAGTCTTACTCCAATTATATAGGGCCTTGGTGAGACCACACCTGGAGTACTGTGTACAATTTTGGTCTCCTTACCTAAGGAAGGATATACTTGCCATAGAGGGAGTGCAACGAAGGTTCACGAGATTGATTCCTGGGATGGCGGGACTGTCGTATGAGAAAAGATTGAGTAAACTAGGCCTGTATTCTCTTGAATACAGAAGAATGAGAGGGGATCTCATTGAAGCATACAAAATTATTACAAGGCTTGATAGGGTGGATGCTGGGAGAATGGTTCCCTTGGCTGGGGAGTCTAGAACCAGGGGCCACAGCCTCAGGATAAAGGGTAGGCCATTCAGGACTGAGATGAGAAGAAATTTCTTCACACAGGTCGTGAATATTTGGAATTCTCTACCCCAGAGGGCTGTGGAGGCTCAGTCATTGGGTATATTCAAAACAGAAGTCGATAGATTTCTGACTAGTAAGGGCATCAACGGATATGGTGATAGGGCCGGTGAATGGAGTTGAGGCAGAAGATCAACCATGATCTCATTGAATGGCGGAGCAGGCTCGAAGGCCCGAATGGACAACTCCTGCTCGTATTTCTTATGTTCTTATGTTATGTTCTTAGGTTCTCTACACTGTCCCATCAAACACTTCCAGAGTAGGTATAGCATGGGTTAGATACAGAGTAAAGCCCCCTCTACACTGTCCCATCAAACACTCCCAGGGCAGGTACAGCATGGGTTAGATACAGAGTAAAGCCCCCTCTACACTGTCCCATCAAACACTCCCAGGGCAGGTACAACATGTGTTAGATACAGAGTAAAGCTCCCTCTACACTGTCCCATCAAACACTCCCAGGGCAGGTACAGCATGGGTTAGATACAGAGTAAAGCTCCCTCTACACTGTCCCATCAAACACTCCCAGGGCAGGTACAGCACAGGTTCGATACAGAGTAAAGCTCCCTCTACACTGTCCCATCGAACACTCCCAGGGCAGGTACAGTACGGGTTAGAGAGTAAAGCTCCCTCTACACTGTCCCATCAAACACTCCCAGGGCAGGTACAGCACGGGATAGATACATTTAAAAGTGCCCTCTACACTGTCCCATCAAACCTCTCAGGGCAGGTACAGCACGGTTTAGATACAGAGTAAAGCTCCCTCTACACCGTCCCATCAAACACTCCCAGGGCAGGTACAACATGTGATAGATACAGAGTAAAGCTCCCTCTACACCGTCCCATCAAACACTCCCAGGGCAGGTACAGCACGGTTTAGATACAGAGTAAAGCTCCCTCTACACTGTCCCATCAAACACTCGCAGGGCAGGTACAGCACGGGGTTAAATACAGAGTAAAGCTCCCTCTACACTGTCCCATCAAACACTCCCAGGGCAGGTACAGCACGGGTTAGATACAGAGTAAAGCTCCCTCTACACTGTCCCATCAAACACTCCCAGGGCAGATACAGCACGGGTTAGATACAGAGTAAAGCTCCCTCTACACTGTCCCATCAAACACTCCCAGGGCAGGTACGGCACGGGTTAGATACAGAGTAAAGCTCCCTCTACACTGTCCCATCAAACACTCCCAGGGCAGGTACAGCACGGGTTAGATACAGAGTAAAGCTCCCTCTACACTGTCCCATCAAACACTCCCAGGGAGGGACAGCATGGGTTAGATACAGAGTAAAGCTCCCTCTACACTGTCCCATCAAACACTCCCAGGGAGGGACAGCACGGGTTAGATACAGAGTAAAGCTCCCTCTACACTGTCCCATCAAACACTCCCAGGGCAGGTACAGCACGGGTTAGATACAGAGTAAAGCTCCCTCTACACTGTCCCATCAAACACTCCCAGGGCAGGTACAGCACGGGTTAGATACAGAGTAAAGCTCCCTCTACACTGTCCCATCAAACACTCCCAGGGCAGATACAGCACGGGTTAGATACAGAGTAAAGCTCCCTCTACACTGTCCCATCAAACACTCCCAGGGCAGGTACAGCACGGGTTAGATACAGAGTAAAGCTCCCTCTACACTGTCCCATCAAACACTCCCAGGGCAGATACAGCACGGGTTAGATACAGAGTAAAGCTCCCTCTACACTGTCCCATCAAACACTCCCAGGGCAGGTACAGCACGGGTTAGATACAGAGTAAAGCTCCCTCTACACTGTCCCATCAAACACTCCCAGGGCAGGTACAGCACGGGTTAGATACAGAGTAAAGCTCCCTCTACACTGTCCCATCAAACACTCCCAGGGCAGGTACAGCACGGGTTAGATACAGAGTAAAGCTCCCTCTACACTGTCCCATCAAACACTCCCAGGGCAGGTACAGCACGGGTTAGATACAGAGTACAGCTCCCTCTACACTGTCCCATCAAACACTCCCAGGGCAGGTACAGCACGGGTTAGATACAGAGTAAAGCTCCCTCTACACTGTCCCATCAAACACTCCCAGGGAGGGACAGCACGGGTTAGATACAGAGTAAAGCTCCCTCTACACGGCCCCATCAAACACTCCCAGGGAGGGACAGCATGGGTTAGACACAGAGTAAAGATCCCGCTACACTATCCCATCAATGTAATTCACAGCAGCTTTTACACTAGGTTTGCCAACCCTCCAGGATTGTCTCGGAGTCTCCAAGCAATAATGCTGCTGTGAGCAACCTGGGCATTAACAGAAGATCGTGTGTCTTTTTCATTTTACTGGAATTGTTTGTTTTTAAGCGAGAAAAATACTGGCGATGTGGTAAAAGGCTGTTTGACTGACAGCCAAGCATATCCCAATCCGGTAATGAGGAGCCTGGCTGCTTTCCCATTGGCCACGGGATGGCGGGACACCACGAGGAGGGACCTGTCCGGGAACCAATGGCGGGAGCCTTGGGGCCGGGGCGGTGGAGGCGGGAGTTCCTGTGACCAATCCTCCGGGAATATGTCCGAACATATTTGCCACACAGACTGAGGGGGATTTCCGAGGAGAGGGGAGGTGAATCACCCGACTGAGAAGCTGCAGTCCCTTTGCTTCGAACACGTCCTCAGAATCGTCGGGGGGACTTGAAGGAGTTGCAAACGGCTTCTAGAATATTCTAAGTCGACAAAGCGAAAAAGTATCAAACTGTTTATGGTCAAATTACTGCGTGACGAACAAAATATGTTATTTTACGTCTTTCCAGCCACATTTTTAAAATGATTATTTATTAAGTTTATTTAATATCCATTTTCATGAAAACATTAATATGAATAATGCAATCAGGCAAAGAGAGAGTTGGGCTTCGTGCATGGGCTGTGAGTTAATCCCTTGTGACCGGCCATTAAACAGCTTCCACGTTGTGTAATTTGTTGTGTATTTTGGGGGTGAGTTCCCATGAGCTGCTCCCCCCACATCGCAGCTCAACCACTCCCTGCTCATAGTCCTCTCCTTCTCCCCACATTACACAGGAGACTCTTCAAATCATTCCCGCCAGCCAAGGTGGGAGGAAAAGC
Organism: Squalus acanthias; assembly: GCA_030390025.1. Lineage (NCBI taxonomy): Eukaryota > Metazoa > Chordata > Chondrichthyes > Squaliformes > Squalidae > Squalus > Squalus acanthias. The sequence goes on from JASTWF010000400.1 coordinate 77,300, forward strand.
CCAAACGTTCCCAGCAGGCAGACGATGATGAATATCCAGAGAAAGATCCTGTCAATCACCATGGCGACATACTTCCAGTCTTCTTTTACCTGGAAGGGAAGGGAAAGGAAGGGGAGGGGAGGAAAAGAAAAGAAAGTTAAATCTGACCAGGTGGAGAATGGTGTGGATGCTCAATCCAGCTATTAGCTGGGGCGTTCCCTGGTCTGGGGACCAGGCCTCATTTCCTGCCTGTAGTGAGAGCATTTCCAGGGCCCCCTTTCCCCCTGGGCCAGAGACCAGGTGCAGACATCCCTCGTCCTCCCAGGTGGATCAAAGGTGACGTCTACCAGGCAGATCCCTCAGCAGATGGTCCACTCACTTCTGCCTTGTTCTGTGAAAGGGAGTTTGCAATGTGTATTGAGTGAGTTACAGTTGGGGAAAACGTGGGGCCTTCCATATCGGGTTTCCCCAGAATGAAAGATTAATCTCTCGGACACTCCTGTGAGCAAACCCGGGAGAAAACTCACAGGGAATTTGAGCTTTTCTCTTTGCAGCCACATTACATCGAATTACACAGAATATACCGCACAGAAACTGGCCATTCGGCCCAACTAGTCTGTGCTGGTCTTTATACTCCACACGAGACTCCTCCCATTCTATCGACCTCATCTCAGCCTTTCAGCAGATCTTTCTCCTCCCTTTTCTCTCATGTACTCGTCTAGTTTCCTTTTAAAAGCAACTAAGCTATTCGCCCCAACCACTTCCTGTGGTAGCGAGTTCCACATTCCAACCAGCCTCTGAGTAAAGAACTTTCTCCGTATTAAATTCCTAACAAGCCAATCATCGAGCGGAACTTTCCCGATTTTTCCGCATTGAATTTGCTGCGAGTGACTCAGTCTCGAACAGCATTACGTCATCTGCTGAAAGCGCCAGGAACACATCAGCCAGAGTTGGGAATCCGACTTCCGTCTGTGAATGTGTGTAAAATGATTCTACTCGATGTTTGAATGGAGAATCACTCTATGGGCAGCAACACTTTCTAACACTCTCGTCTATCAGATGGTGGTGGTGAAGCATTCAGCGATGATGTGTGAGATCAACAGAGAAGTGTGAGGTGATACATTTTGGCAGGAAGAATGAGGAGAGACCGTATACACACTAAATAATACAATTTTAAAGGGGGTGCAAGAACAGAGAGACCTGGGCGTGCTTGTGCACAAATCTTTGAAGGTGGCAGGACAGGTTCACAAAGCAGTTAATAAAGCACATGGGATCCTGGGCTTTCTAAATAGAAATGAGAAGTCGCACAACACCAGGTTATAGTCCAACAGTTTTATTTAAAATTACGAGCTTTCGGAGCTCCGCTCCTTCTTCAGGTACAGGTACAGGACAGGACTGTACCTGTACCTGACGAAGGAGCAGCGCTCCGAAAGCTCGTAATTTTAAATAAAACTGTTGGACTATAACCTGGTGTTGTGCGACTTCTCATTTTTGTCCACCCCAGTCCAACACCGGCATCTCCACATCATGATTTCTAAATAGAGGCAAGGAGTACAAAGCCTGGAAGTTATGTTAAACCTTTATAAAATATTAGTTCGGCCCCAGCAAGACTATTGTGTCCAATTCTGGGCACCATACTTTCAGAAGTATGTGAAGACTTTGGAGAGGGTACAGAAGAGATTTACTAGAATGGTTCCAGGGATGGTATACGTGGATAGACTGGAGAAGCTGTGGTTGTTCTCTTTGGAGCAAAGAAGGTTAAGAGGAGATTTGATGGAGGTGTTTAAAATCATGAAGGGTTTAGACAGAGTAAATAAAGAGAAACTGTTTCCAATGGCTGAAGGTTCAATAAGCAGAGGGCACAGATTTAAGGTGATTGGCAAAAGAACCAGAGGCGACATGAGGAAAAACTTTTTTACGCAACGAGTGGTTAGGATTTGGAAGGCGCTGCCTGATAGGATGGTGGATACAGATTCAATAGTAGCCTCCAAAAGGGAATTGGATAAATATGTGAAGGAGAAAAAATTGCAGGGATATGGGGAAAGAGCGGGGGAGTGGGACTAACTGGATTGCTCCTTGAAAGAGCTGGTGCAGACTCGATGGGCCGAATGCTGTACTATTCTATGATTCTATGATGCTAGTTGAGTTGTAGGAGGCTCCAACTGCCCTCTTCTACGTTCCTATCTTATTTCAGTAATATCCAGTACAGGGGCCGGTTTTATAATTGGCTTCAATTGCAAACTTTGACCTTTGTATGAGGGAGAATCAGTTGCGCTTTTGGCTCTTAAGTGTTGTCAAATCTTGTGGTGCTATAAGAGGCCATATTGATATATATGATACAATTTATTTACAGGGTCCTGATAGCAGCGGGTTAGCGCAGTCTCCTTCAAGATCATAAATGAAAGGAAGTAGGCAATATAATTTAGCCCATCAATCCTATTTCTCCCACAGCCCATGTGCACTCTTCCCTATCACAGACTCTACCCACCCATTTAATCACCTCCCACAGCCCATGTACACTTTCCCCTATCACAGACTCTACCCACCCATGTAATCTCCTCCCACAGCCCATGTACACACTCCCCTATCACAGACTCTACCCACCCATGTAATCTCCTCCCACAGCCGATGTGCACTCTCCCCTATCATAGACTCTAACCACCCATTTAATCTCCTCCCACAGCCCATGTGCACTCTCCCCTATCACAGACTCTACCCACCCATTTAATCTCCTCCCACAGTCCATGTACACTCTCCCCTATCACAGACTCTACCCACCCATTTAATCTCCTCCCACAGCCCATGTACATTCTCCCCTATCACAGACTCTACCCACCCATTTAATCTCCTCCCACAGCCCATGTACATTCTCCCCTATCACAGACTCTACCCACCCATTTAATCTCCTCCCACAGCCCATGTACACTCTCCCCATCACAGACTCTACCCACCCATTTAATCTCCTCCCACAGCCCATGTACATTCTCCCCTATCACAGACTCTACCCACCCATTTAATCTCCTCCCACAGCCCATGTACATTCTCCCCTATCACAGACTCTACCCACCCATTTAATCTCCTCCCACAGCCCATGTACACTCTACCCTATCAGGGACCTAAACGGAGTTATATCGGTGTAGCTTTTGCAGTCCGAGGAAATTCCCCGCCCATGCCAACATTTAAGAATGGGTTAGACAGGTGGTTGAAGGGAAGGAATAAAGGGAAAAGGGAAGATGGGATTAGGACCTGGAGCCTGTACTGCCATTGATTTAGATCATAGCTGATCTGCACCTGAACTTCATTTACTTGCCTTTGCTCCATATCCCTTGATACCCTTAACAAAAATCTATCCATCTCAGCTTTGAAAGCTCCAACTGAGCCAACATCAAAGTGTTTCCTATTTCACGGCCTGGCTCTAATTTTAAGCTTATGCCCCCTTGTCCTGGACTCCCCCCACCAGAGGAAATAGATTATCTGTATCTACCCTGTCAAATCCTTTTAACATTTAAAACGCCTCAATTAGTTCACCCCCTGCCTTTCTAAACTCAATGGATTCCAAGTTGATGCAACTGTTCCTGTGGAGATAAGCACCAACACAGACTGTTTGGGATCAATGACCTGTTTCCATGTTGTAATTTTGATGTGTTCAAGTGTAATTCTATATTAATTCTTGACTGGTCTCCAGCCTTTTACATGGTTGACCACTCCACCCTTCTCCAACGCCTCTCCACCATCGTCCAGCTGGGTGGGACTGCACTCGCCTGGTTCCATTCTTATCTATCTAATCATAGCCAAAGAATCACCTGCAACGGCTTCTCTTCCCACTCCCGCATCATTACCTCTGGTGTCCCCCAAGGAACTATCCTCGGCCCCCTCCTATTTCTCATCTACATGTTGCCCCTTGGCGACATCATCCGAAAACACAGCGTCAGTTTCCACATGTACGCTGAAGACACCCAGTTCTACCTCACCAGCACCTCTCTCGACCCCTCCACGGTCCCTAAATTATCAGACTGCTTGTCTGACATCCAGTCCTGGATGAGCAGAAATTTTCTTCAATTAAATATTGGGAAGTCCGAAGCCATTGTTTTCGGTCTCCGCCATAAACTCCGTTCCCTATGTACTGACTCCATCCCTCTCCCTAACATCTGTCTGAGGCTGAACCACACTGTTCGCAACCTTGGTGTCATATTTGACCCTGAAATGAGCTTCATAACTAAGACCGCCTATTTCCACCTCTGTAACATTGCCCGTCTCCGCCCCTGCCTCAGCTCATCTGCTGCTGAAACCCTCATCCATGCCTTTGTTACCTCTAGACTAGACTATTCCAACGCACTCCTGGCTGGCCTCCCACATTCCACCCTATGTAAACTTGAGGTGATCCAAAACTCGTCTGCCCCGTGTCCTAACTCGCACCAAGTCCCGTTCACCCATCACCCCTGTGCTCGCTGACCCACATTGACTCCTGGTTAAGCAGCGCCTCGATTTCAAATTCTCATCCTTGTTTTCAAATCCCTCCATGGCCTCGCCCCTTCCTATCTCTGTAATCTCCTCCAACCCCACAACCCCCCGAGATATCTGCGCTCCTCTAATTCTGCCCTCTTGAGCATCCCTGATTATAATCGCTCAACCATTGGCGGCCGTGCCTTCTGTTGCCTAGGCCCTAAGCTCTGGAATTCCCTGCCTAAACCTCTCACCCTCTCTACCTCTCTTTCCTCCTTTAAGACGCTCCTTAAAACCTACCTCTTTGACCAGGTTTTTGGTCACCTGCCCTAATTTCTCCTTATATGGCTTGGTGTCAAATTTTTTGTCTTAGAATATTCCTGTGAAGCGCCTTGGGATGTTTTACTACATTAAAGGCGCTATATAAATACAAGTTGTTGTTGTTATTAAACCCACAGGCCGCTGCTGGTCATGGCTACCCCCGCCCCACACCGCACCCCCCCACCCCTCCCGAGTGCCTCCCCCCCTTCCCAGACTCTGCTCACCCCCTCGGCTGGTGCCCGATCCGGTCTCACTCCCCCCCACCCCCGCCACCACCAACCCTGGGACTGGTGAGGCAGCGATTGGCGCTCGCCACTCGCCGGTAGTAGATGAGGCCGGTGGAACAATATCCTGATTAGGCGCCAGCAGCGAGCACAGCACTGGGATCGAGCTCCCATTCGGGTGGGGTCCAATCTCTGGCCCCAGTCTTTTGTCTGACTGGCTCTTTCAGCACAGTGTCAACTAAGATTAACACAGGAATAAAATCGCAGTTTGAAATCTGTTTCCAGAACCTCTGCCCTTTATAAATGTCCATTTGTGTCGATTCCACCAGTAATTTCAGCACTGTTGTCAGTCACAAACAGACAGTATCTGTCATCAATATTCTGCCCAAACTAATCAATGGTCTGGACTCCAGCAGGCGATTGGAAAAGATCCAGTTTTGGGCTTTGTAACCTTAACATTATACAGAGCAGTGAGTGTTCAACGGGTGAATCTGATTGGTGAATTGATGTCATTATGTTATATGACCACGTCTCCTCCCGCCCCCAGCTGTACATTTTTTACGAGATGTTTTACAGTCTCAATAAACAGAGACCATACGAACAGGAATTAAAATGAGAGACTGACGTGCAGGACTTGGGATGTGAACAGTGAAGGTTAATAATGTCAGACAAGGACAAATGAAAAGGGAAGAATACCGTAACCGCTGGAAGTCGGAAATGAAACCAAAAAAATCCTGGAAGAGAGAGGTTCTGGGAAAGGCTCAATATCTTCCTGCCGTCTATTCCCGTAGTCGCTGTGTATTCCCAGCAATCCTGGTGTTAGTTTAGATGAGGTCAGTGGTTGGCAGTGTGGTTTGATTTGGGCTGGGATGGGAGGTGATTTCTGTGCATTATATCCTGGCAAAGACGCAATGAATGAAAACTGAAGGCCGTGAGTTGTTGGTTTACAATTGTTCCCAGAACTGTGCTCAGCATCAGGGTACCGGTACACCCTCCCAGAACAAGCGCATCGCTTCAGTGATAGTGATAGAACCAATCCCAGAACTGTGTGTCGTGTTGGGTTCCAAATCCAACTATACCCGGCATCAGCCATGGGACAACTCAGTGGGCGGCACTCTTGCCTCTGAGTCAGAAGGTTGTGGGTTCAAGTCCCGCTCCAGGAGACTTGAGCACATAATCCAGGCCAACAATCCCAGTGCAGTACTGAGGCAGCGCTGCACTGTCGGAGGTGCCGTCTTTCAGATGAGACGTTAAACCAAGGCCCCGTCTGCCCTCTCAGGTGGACATAAAAGATCCCAAGGCACTATTTTGAAGAAGAGCAGGGGAGTTCTCCCCGGTGTCCTGGGGCCAATATTTATTCCTCAACCAACATCACTAAAACAGATTATCTGGTCATTATCACGTTGCTGTTTGTGGGAGCTTGCTGTGCGCAAATTGGCTGTTGTGTTTCCTAAGTTACAACAGTGACTACACTTCAAAATTACTTCATTGGCTGTAAAGCACTTTGGGACGTCCTGTGGTTGAAACCTCCATCCATGCCTTTGTTACCTCTAGACTTGACTATTCCAACGCACTCCTGGCCGGCCTCCCACATTCCACCCTACGTAAACTTGAGGTGATCCAAAACTCGGCTGCCCGTGCTCTAACTCGCACCAAGTTCCGTTCACCCATCACCCATGTGTTCGCTGACCTACATTGGCTCCCGGTTAAGCAGTGCCTCGATTTCAAAATTCTCATCCTTGTTTTTAAATCCCTCCATGGCCTCGCCCCTCCCTATCTCTGTAATCTCCTCCAGCCCCACAGTCCCCCGAGATATCTGCGCTCCTCTAATTCTGCCCTCTTGAGCATCCCTGATTATAATCGCTCAACCATTGGCGGCCGTGCCTTCTGTTGCCTCGGCCCTAAGCTCTGGAATTCCCTCCCTAAACCTCTCTGCCTCTCGACCTCTCTTTCCTCCTTTAAGACGCTCCTTAAAACCTACCTCTTTGACCAAGCTTTTGGTCACCTGTCCTAATTTATCCTTATGTGGATCGGTGTCAAAATTTTTGTCTTAAAATACTCCTGTGCAGCGCCTTGGGACGTTTTACTACGTTAAAGGCGCTATATAAATACAAGTTGTTGTTGGTGTTGTTGCTGTGAAAGGTGCTATAGAAATGCAAGCTCTTTCTTTATACTCCTAACCCCGCCCAGAACGGTGTGTCGTATTGAGTTCTAAATCCAACTGTATCCCAGTTCACGTGTTGTGTTGGTTTCTATAGCCCACTATCCCTCCTAGACCTGTGCTTGGGAAACAAATCCACCTGTTGTCCCATCCCTGCCCACACCAGAACTGCGCGACATGTTGGGTTGCAAGTCCAACCTAAGCTCCCTCACACCTGCCAGGTCTGTGCCGATTGAACTGAAACTATTCTGGACGAGGTGACTGAGCTTGAAGAGGAGACGACACAGAGTTCAATGTTGCTTTAAAATATCTGTTAAGCCGTCTCTCCCCCTCCTTGTTTGCAAAATGCAATGCTATACTTTAACAGGTTTGAGGTCTGATCAGGGCAGGTGACTGGAAGCCGTTCTGGCCCTCGTTCCTTGTTTTCAAATCCTTCAATGGCCTCGCCCCTCCCTCTCTCTGCAACCTCCTCCAGCCCCACAACCCTCCGAGATCTCTGCGCTCCTCTAATTCGGGCCTCTTGAACATCCAGATTTCCTTTGATCCACCATTGGCGGCCGTGCCTTCAGCTGCCAAGGCCCTAAGCTCTGGGATTCCCTCCCTAAACCTCTCCTTCTCTCTACCTCTCTCTCCTCCTTTAAGACACACCTAAAACCTTCCTCTTTTCTGCCTTAATATCTCCTTATGTGGCTCGGTGTCAAATTTTGTTTGATTACGCTCCTGTGAAGCGCCTTGGGATGTTTTACTACATTAAAGGTGCTATATAAATACAAGTTGTTGTTGTTGAGGCCCTGGTTAGGTGCACTGAATCAGGTGCCAGATTCTTTGGCTATCTCTCTCTGCCCCACTCCGACCTCCCCCTACAGATCCTCGCCCAAGAACCCATTCATCACGCGTTAGACTAGTCAGGGAGTGTTGGTGGGCTCTTCCACCATGGCGGGAATTATAGTCACCCCTGACCCTTGCCCATGTGCGCAGAGTTCTGGCACGGGTCAATGACCAGCAATCGGTAGCAGGAACCCCTGGCTGGTCCTTCACTTCCCTAACCCGGGGTGCTGAGGCCAGGTTTCCCGCCCCTGCAGCCATCCCAGCCGAGACTGGTGATCTGAGCAGGGTCTGAGAATGCAACTGGGATCCTCCCCATCTCCAGGACTCAATTCCGCACTGGCTGCTGCATTTACCAACCGGGCCACAGAGGGGCACCACTGGCACCTAAATTACTCAAGGTAAAAGAACAAAGAATGCAGAGACGGCGAGTGGGGCCTCCTCTCCTCACCCCCTTCCCTCCCCTCCTCTCACCCCCTCCCCCAGTGAGTGGAGACTGGCCCGCCCCCCCACCCCATACTCACTGAAAAATCGGCGTCCTCAGCACGGAGGTGATTGGCGATGTAATGCACCCCCTCCAGTGCCCGGATGATGCTGGGAGAGAGCAGCAGGTTGGATTCCGCCTCGGCGCCGTCATTGGGACTGGTTCTCTGGCTGTGATTGGCTCTCCCTCCCGTGTACTTGTTGAGCTCGTGACGGCACTGGTAGCGGTGACTGTGCAGGCTGGTCGGCCTGGCGTGGCACAGTGGCAGGCTGAAGCGGGGCTCCTTGGGCTCCATTTCGGGACAGTGCTTGGAGGAGGCAACCTTCACCTCCAGCAGGCTGAAGTGATTGGCGAATGTTTCCGTCTTGGGTCCCGGTCTCTTCATAAACAGCCAGCGGGGGATGAAATCCAGGAAAACCTTCCTCACCCACCTGGGCATCTTGTGAGTGTTGGGCGAGCGGTGATGGACGTTGAGGACAAAGACGGTGATGACAATGGAGAGCGTGACGAAGATCATGGTGAAGAGCAGGTATTCGCCAATTAAAGGGATGACAAGGGATGTCGAGGGGATGATCTCCGTTATAAGAAGCAGGAAGACAGTGAGAGACAGCAGCACTGATATACAAAGAGTGATCTTCTCTCCACAGCCTGATGGCAGATAGAAGACCAAGACAGTTAAACAGGAGATAAGTAAACAGGGGATGATGAGGTTAATGGTGTAGAAAAGAGGGAGCCTCCTGATGATGAAGGAATACGTGATATCAACATACACTTCATAGCAACAGTCATACTTCTTGCTGTTGTAAATGCCCACGGCATTGACTATTGCCCACTCGCCACTCTCCCAGTAGTCCTTGAGGTCCACGTTCCTGTCCATACTCCTCAGGTCGATCTTGGACTTGTCGTGGGTCCAGGAGCCGAATTTCATCTTGCAGTTCTGCTGATCGAAGGGGAAGAATGTGACGTCGATGCTGCAGGAGCTCTTGTAGATGGCTGGGGGCACCCACTGCACCCTGCCCATGGAGAAGAGGTGAGCCTTTGTCATGTGTGTCACGGCAAACTCCCCATCTGCACTGGAACAAGCAAACACCACAGGTTTATAGAGTCACCGAGACCCGGGACTGAGGTACCACTGAGCCAAGCACGTTAACCCCAATAATGAATTAATCCTTAATAAATATAAACTATCTATCTCCCTCGGAGGTGCAGTCCTTGCAGTTTATGTGATCAATCTGAGTTAATGAGCAGCAAACTTTGAATTGATTAAAATGTTAAGATGACGACACTCAAGCTGGTCTGCCCGCTGAGATCAATGTTGGTTTGGAGTGCTTGTCTCATTGTCCCTCGGGTTAATACTCTGATACTGGCCGGCAGCTGCCAGTGAGTCAAAATCTCCCCCATCAAAGCTGATCACTGGATGCCAGCAAAAAAAATCACACCAACAAGATAAGTAGATGCAATAAAATCAAATGAAATCTTTCTCTCTGTCAAACAAACCTGAAATCTCTCCGGAAAGTGCCCACAAATCATGAGGAAGTAAAGACTTTGGAGCTTTTTTTAATCCAATCTAAGGATGCAGGCATCGCTGGCAGGGTCGGCATTTATTGCCCATCCCTAATTAACCTCAACGGAGTGGTCAGAGGGCAGTTAAGAGTCAACCACATTGCTGTGGTTCTGGAGTCACATATAGGCCAGACCGGGTAAGGACGGCAGATTTCCTTCCCTAAAGGACATTAGTGAACCAGATGGGTTTTTACAACAATCCGACAGCTTCCTGCTCACAATTACTGAGACCAGATTTTTATTTCCAGATCTTTAAAGAATGGTGGGATCTGAATGCCCGTTCTCCGGATTACTAGTCCAGTAACCTAACCACAACACTACCCGACCCTCCCCTGGTCCAGTGAGGATTGCTGTGAATGAGTAACAATAGTGGTCACTTTGAGGCCTCGCTGTGCTTTCATTCCTGGCAACAGAGCAGAGGACGGGCAGTCGAACAGCTGCCTACAGCACGCGGCAAATCTGGCACGCAGCTATCCCGGTGCATGGCTATCCTGGTGCGCGGCTATCCTGGTGCACGGCTATCCTGGTGCGCGGCTATCCTGGCGCACGGCTATCCTGGTGCACGGCTATCCCGGTGCACGGCTATCCCGGTGCACGGCTATCCTGGTGCACGGCAAATCTGGCACGCAGCTATCCTGGCGCACGGCTATCGTGGTGCACGGCAAATCTGGCACGCAGCTATCCTGGCGCACGGCTATCGTGGTGCACGGCTATCCTGGTGCACGGCTATCCCGGTGCACGGCTATCCTGGAGCACGGCTATCCCGGTGCACGGCTATCCCGGTGCACGGCTATCCCGGTGCACGGCTATCCCGATGCACGGCTATCCCGGCGCACGGCTATCCCGGCGCACGGCTATCCCGGCGCACGGCTATCCCGGCGCACGGCTATCCCGGCGCACGGCTATCCCGGCGCACGGCTATCCTGGTGCACGGCTATCCTGGCATCATTGCCACCTGCAGGTAAACAGAAAGCTCAGAACACCGTGACAACATGGCTACAGGCAATTGCCAGCTTTCTCCGATGGTGTAATTCCGTGGCTGTGCTTTGTAGGGTTGTTAACTCTTATCCACTGTGACAGCAAATTACCACATCCAATAACAACGGAGACGGTGAACTTTGCGGCACTGGTATCTGACCCACTGCATGGCCACAAACACCAGGAGCAAAGGCAAGGCGACATTACCATCACTGCTAGCAGCACCCAACACTGAATAATCTTGATTTAAACCATCAGAGACAATAGTGAATGGAAGAGATCGGGTTTTACCCAGCGGTCTCTGATCCAGCAGAATCACCGGCTCAATCTCCACTCCAGGACGCCCATGTCATCTGTTCTGGGTACTGGCTAAATGACGTACATTGCTTACACTATACACTAGGAGGAGCCCTTGAGCCATTGTCACATCCGAAGAACAGGAAGAACATGTAGCCAGATCTTGGCTACCGTCTGGTTTTATATTTTATACATTTTCCAGTTTCTAATTAAATCAAGCAGCTATTGTTGTGAATTAAAACTCTGAAACTATCTGACATCTGAAGCATTAACATGGATTTAAGTCAGGCACACACTCTGTCAGTCACTCTGATTTATATAGGGCGGGTATAGTGTAGAGGGAGCTTTACTCTGTATCTAACCCGTGCTGTACCTGCCCCGGGAGTGTTTGATGAGACAGTGTCGAGGGAGCTTTACTCTGTATCTAACCCGTGCTGTACCTGCCCTGGGAGTGTTTGATGGGACAGTGTAGAGGGAGTTTTACTCTGTATCTAACCCGTGCTGCACCTGCCCTGGGAGTGTTTGATGGGGCAGTGTAGAGGGAGTTTTACTCTGTATCTAACCCGTGCTGTACCTGCCCCAGGAGTGTTTGATGGGACAGTGTAGAGGGAGCTTTACTCTGTCTCTAACCCGTGCTATATCTGCCCTGGGAGTGTTTGATGGGGTAGTTTAGAGGGAGCTTTACTCTGTGTCTAACCTGTATTGTACCTGCCGTGGGAGTGTTTGATGGGACATTGTTGAGGGAGCTTTACTCTGTATCTAACCCATGCTGTACCTGCCCTGGGAGTGGTTGATGGGACAGTGTAGAGTGAGCTTTACTCAGTATCCAACCCGTGCTGTATCTGCCCTGGGAGTGTTTGATGGGACAGTGTAGAGGGAGCTTTACTCTGTATCTAACCCGTGCTGTACCTGCCCTGGGAGTGTTTGATGGGACAGTGTAGAGGGATCTTTACTCTGGATCTAACCCGTGCTGTACCTGCCCTGGGAGTGGTTGATGGGACAGTGTAGAGGGAGCTTTACTCTGTATCAAACCTGTGCTGTTCTTGCCCTGGGAGTGTTTGATAGGACAGTGAAGAGGGAGCTTTACACTGAATCTAACCCGTGCTGTCCCTGCCCTGGGAGTGTTTATTGGGTCAGTGTAGAACGAGCTTTACTCTCTTTCTAACCCGGTGCTGTACCTGCCCTGGGAGTGTTTGATGGGACAGTGTAGAGGGAGCTTTACTCTGTAACTAACCCTTGACGTTCCTGCCCTGGGCATGTTTGATGGGACAGTGTCGAGGGAGCCTTACTCTGTATCTAACCCATGCTGTACCTGCCCTGGGAGTGTTTGATGGGACAGTGTCGAGGGAGCCTTACTCTGTATCTAACCCATGCTGTCACTGCCCTGGGAGTGTTTGATGGGACGGTGTAGAGGGAGTTTACTTTATATCTAACCCGTGCTGTCTCTGCCCTTGGAGTGTTTGATGGGACGGTGTAGAAGGAGCTTTACTCTGTATCTAACCCGAGACATACCTGCCCTGGGTGTATTTGATGGGATGGTGTAGAAGGAGCTTTATTCTGTATCTAATCTGTTCTGTCACTGCCCTGGGAGTGTCTGATGGGATAGTGCAGAGGGATCTTTAATCTGTATCTAACCCGTGCTGTAGCTGCCCTGGGAGTGTTTGAAAGGACAGTGTAGAGGGAGCTTTACTCTGTATCTAACCTCTGCTGTACCTGCCCTGGGAGTGTTTGATGGGACAGTGTAGAGGGAGCTTTACTTTGTATTTAACCCGTGCATTACCTGCCCTGGGAGTATTTGATAGGATAGTTTAGAGGGAGCTTTACTCTGTGTCTAACCTGTATTGAGCCTGCCCTGGGAGTGTTTGATGGGACAGTGTAGAGGGAGCTTTACTCTGTATCAAACCCGCGCTGTACCTGCCCTGGGACTGTTTGTTGGGACAGTGTAGGGGGATCTTTATTCTGTATTTAATCCGTGCTGTACCTGCCCTGGGAGTGGTTGATGGGACAGTGTAGAGGGAGCTTTACTCTGTATCTATCCCATGCTGTAACTGCCCTGGGAGTGGTTGATAGGACACTGAAGAGGGATCTTTACTCTGTATCTAACCCGTGCTGTACCTGCCATGGGAGTGTTTGAAGGGACAGTGTAGAGGGGGCTTTACTCTGTATCTAACCAATGCTGTACCTGCCCTGGGAGTGTTTGAAGGACAGTGTAGAGGGAGCTTTACTCTGTATCTGACCCTTGATGTTCCTGCCCTGGGAGTGTTTGATGGGACAGTGTAAAGGAAGCTTTAATCTGTATCTAACCTGTGCTGTCCCTGCCATGGGAGTGTTTTATGAGACAGTGTAGAGGGAGCTTTACTTTTTATCTTATCCGAGCTTTATCTGCCCTGGGAGTGTTAAATGGGACAGTGTAGCGGGAGCTTTACTCTGTATCTAACCCGTGCTGTCCCTGCCCTGGGAGTGTTTGATGGGGACAGTGTAGAGGGAGCTTTACTCTGTATCTAACCCGTGCTGTCCCTGCCCTGGGATTGTTTGTTGGGACAGTGTAGAGGGAGCTTTACTCTGTATCTAACCCGTGCTGTACCTGCCCTGGGAGTGTTTGATGGGGCAGTGTAGAGGGAGCTTTACTCTGCATCAAAGCGGTGCTGTCCATGCCCTGGGAGTGTTTGTTGGGACAGTGTAGCAGGATCTTTACTCTGTATTTAACCTGTTCTGTCACTGCCCTGGAAGTGTATGATGGGATAGAGTAGCGGGAGCTTTACTCTGTATTTATCCCTGGCTGTACCTGCCCTGGGAGTGTTTGACGGGACAGTGCTGAGGGAGCTTTACTCTGTATCTAACCCGTGCTGTACCTGACCTGGGAGTGTTTGATGGGCGAGTGTATGGGGAGCTTTACTTTGTATCTAACCCGTGCTGTACCTGCCCCGGGAGTGTTTGATGGGACGGTGTAGAGGGAGCTTTACTCTGTATCTAACCCGTGCTGTACCTGCCCTGGGAGTGTTTGATGGGACAGTGTAGAGGGAGCTTTACTCTGTATCTAACCCGTGCTGTATCTGCCCTGGGAGTGTTTGATGGGACAGCGTAGAGGGAGCTTTACTCCGTATCTAACCCGTGCCATACTTGCCCTGGGAGTGTTTGATGGGACAGTGTAGAAGGAGCATTACTCTGTATCTAACCCGTGCTGTACCTGCCCTGGGAGTGTTTGATGGGACAGTGTAGAGGGAGCTTTACTCTGTATCTAACCTGTGCTGTCCATGCCCTGGGAGTGTTTGATGGGACAGTGTAGAGGGAGCTTTACTCTGTATCTAACCCATGCTGTACCTGCCCTTGGGAGTGGTTGAGGGGACAGTGTGGAGGGAGATTTACTCTGTATCTAACCTGTGCTGTACCTGCCCTTGGAAGTGGTTGAGGGGACAGTGTAGAGGGAGATTTACACTGTATCTAATCTGTGCTGTACCTGCCCTGGGAGTGTTTGATGGGACAGTGCAGAGGGAGCTTTACTCTGCATCTAACCTGTGCTGTACCTGCCCTGGGAGTGTTTGATGGGACAGTATAAAAGGAATTTTACTCTGTATCTAACCCGTGCTGTACCTGCCCTGGGAGTGTTTGATGGGTCAGTGTAGAACGAGCTTTACTCTGTTTCTAACCCATGATGTACCTGCCCTGGGTGTGATAGATGGGACAGTGTAGGGGATCTTTACTCTGTATCTAACCCGTGCTTTACCAGCCCTGGGAGTGTTTGATGGGACATTTTTGAGGGACCTTTACTCTATATTTAACCTGCGCTGTGCCTGCCCTGGAAGCGTTTGATGGGACAGTGCAGAGGGATGTTCACTTTGTATCTAACCCGTGCTGTACCTACCCTGGGAGTGTATGATGGGACAGTGTGAGGGAGATTTACTCTGTGTCTAAACTGTACTGTACCTGCCCTGGGAGCGTTTGATGGGACATTGTTCAGGGACCTTTACTCTATATTTCACCCGTGCTGTACCTGTCCTGGGAGTATTTGCTGGGACAATGCAGAGATATTTTCATTCTGTATCCAACCCCTGCTGTGCCTGCCCTGGGAGTGTTTGATGGGACAGAGTAGAGGGAGCTTTACTCTGTATCTAACCCGTGCTTTACCTGCCCTGGGAGTGATTGATGGGTCAGTGTAGAGGGAGCTTTACTGTGTATCTAACCCGTGCTGCACCTGCCCTGGGTGTCTCTGATGGGACAGTTTAGAGGGAGCTTTACTCTGTATCTAACCCGTGCTGTACGTGCCCTGGGAGTGTATGATGGGACAGTGTAGAGGGAGCATTACTCTGTGTCTAACCCGTGCTGTACCTGCCCTGGGAGTGTTTGATGGGACAGTGTAGAGGGAGCTTTACTCTGTATCTAACCCTTGATCTTCCTGCCCTGGGCGTGTTTGATGGGAAAGTATAGAAACATAGAAACATAGAAGATAGGAGCAGGAGTAGGCCATTTGGCCCCTCGAGCCTGCTCCGCCATTCAATGAGATCATGGCTGATCATCTGAACTCAGTACCCTGTACCTGCCTTCTCCCCATATCCCTTGATACCTTTAGCTTTAAGAAATATATCTAACTCATCCATGAATATATTTAATGACTTCGCCTCAACTACCTTCTGTGGTAGAGAATTCCACAGGTTCACCACTCTCTGGGTGAAGAAATTCTTCCTCATTTCTGTCCTAAATGGTTTACCCGTTATCCGTAGATTATGATCCCTGGTTCTGGACTCTCCGACCATCGGGAACATTCTTCCTACATCTAGTTTGTCCAGACCTGTCAGAGTTTTATATGTTTCGATGAGATCCCCTCTCATTCTTCTATACTCCAGTGAATATAAGCCCAATCGACGCACTCTCTCCTCATATGTAATTCCTGCCATCCCAGGTATCAGCCTTGTGAATCTTCGCTGAACTCCTTCCATGGCAAGAACATCCTTCCTCAGATAGAGGGAGCTTTACTCTGTATCTAACCTGTGCTGTACCTGCCCTGGGAGTGTTTGATGGGACAGTTTAAAGGAAGCTTGAATCTGTATCTAACCTGTGCTGTCCCTGCCCTGGGAGTGTTTGATCGGACAGTGTAGAGGGAGCTTTACTCTGTATCTAACCCGTGCTGTACCTGCCCTGGGAGTGTTTGATGGGACAGTTTAGAGGGAGCTTTACTCTGTATCTAACCCGTGCTGTACCTGCCCTGGGAGTGTTTGATGGGACAGTGTAGAGGGAGCTATACTCTGTATCTAACCCATGCTGTCCCTGCCCTTGTAGTGTTTGATGGGACAGTGCAGAAGGATCTTTACTCTGTATCTAACCTATTCTGTCACTGCCCTGGGAGTGTCTTATGGGATAGTGTAGAGGGATCTTTAATCTGTATCGAACCCTTGATGTTCCTGCCTTGGGCGTGTTTGATGAGACAGTGTAGAGGGAGCTTTACTCTGTATCTAACCCATGCTGTCACTGCCCTGGGAGTGTTGATGGGACAGTGTAGAGGGAGCTTTACTCTGTATCTAACCGGTGCTATAACTGCCCTGGGAGTGTTAAATGGGACGGTATAGAGGGAGCTTTATTCTGTATCTAAACCGTGCTGTCCCTGCCATGCAAGTGTTTGATGGGACAGTGTAGAAGGAGCTTTACTCTGTATCTAACCCGTGCTGTCCCTGCCCTGGGAGTGTTTGATGGGACAGGGTAGAGGGAGCTTTACTCTGCATCTAATCCGTGCTGTCCATGCCCTGGGAGTGTTTGACGTGACAGTGTAGACGGAGCTTTGCTCTGTATCTAACCCGTGCTGTACCTGCCCTGTAAGTGTTTGATGGGACAGTGTAGAGGGAGCTTTACTCTGTATTTAACTCATGCTTTACCTGCCCTGGGAGTGTTTGATGGGATAGTTTAGAGGGAGCTTTACTCTGTGTCTAACCTGTATTGTACCTGCCCTGGGAGTGTTGATGGGACATTGTTGAGGGAGCTTCACTCTGTATCAAATCCGTGCTGTACCTGCCCTGGGAATGGTTGATGAGACAGTGTCGAGGGTGCTTTACTCTGTATCTTACCTGTGCTGTACCTGCCCTGGGAGTGTTTGATGGGACAGTGTAGAGGGAGCTTTACTCAGTATCCAACCTGTGCTGAACCTGCCCTGGAAGTGTTTGATGGGACAGTGTAGAGGGAGCTTTACTCAGTATCCAACCTGTACTGTACCTGCCCTGGGAGTTTTTGATGGGACAGTGTAGAGGGAGCTTTACACTGTATCAAAACTGTGCTGTACCTGCCCTGGGAGTGTTTGATAGGTCAGTGTAGAACGAGCTTTACTCTGTTTCTAACACGTGCTGTACCTGCCCTGCGTATGTTAGATGGGACAGTGTAGAGGGAGCTTTACTCTGTATCTAACCCATGCTGTCACTGTCCTGGGAGTGTTTGATGGGACAGTGTAAAGGGAGCTTTACTCTGTATCTAACCCGTGCTGTACCTGCCCTGGGAGTGTTTGATGGGACAGTGTAGAGGGAGCTTTAATCTCTATCTAACCCGTGTTGTACCTGCCCTGGGAGTGTTTGATGGGACAGTGTAGAGGGAGCTTTACTCTGTATCTAACCCGGGCTTTATCTGCCCTGGGAGTGTTAAATGGGACGATGTAGAGGGGGTTTATTCTGTATCTAACCCGTGCTGTCCCTGCCATGCGAGTGTTTGATGGAACGGTGTAGAGGGAGCTTTACTTTGTATTAAACCTCTGATGTCCCTCCCCTGGGATTGTATATTGAGACGGTGTAGAGAGAGCATTACTCTGCATCTAATCAGTGCTGTCCATGCCCTGGGAGTGTTTGATATTACAATGTAGAGGGAGTTTACTCTGTATCTAACCTGTGCTGTACCTGCCCTGGGAGTGTCTGATGGGATAGTGTAGAGGGAGCTTTTATCTGTATCTAACCCATGCTGTACCTGCTCTGTGTTTGATGGGTCAGTGTAGAGGGATCTTTACACTGTATCGAACCCGTGCTGTACCTGCCCTGGAAGTGGTTGCTCTGACAGTGTAGCGGGAACATTACTCTGTATCTAACCCGTAATGTACCTGCCCTGGGAGTGTTTGATGGGTCAATGTAGAACGAGCTTTACTCTGTTTCTAACCCATAATGTACCTGCCCTGGGTGTGATAGATGGGACAGTTTTAGAGGGAGCTTTACTCTGTATCTAACCCGTGTTGTACCTGCCCTGAAAGTGTTTGATGGGACAGTGTAGAGGGAGCTTTACTCTGTATCTAACCCGTGATGTCACTGTCCTGGGAGTGTTTGATGGGACATTGTTGAGGGACCTTTACTCTGTATCTAACCTTTGCTGTACCTGCCCTGGAAGTGTTTGATGGGGACAGTGTAGAGGGAGCTTTCCTCTGTATCTAACCCGTGCTGTACAAGACCTGGGAGTGTTTGATGGGACAGTGTAGAGGCAGCTTTCCTCTGTATCTAACCCGTGCTGTACCTGACCTGGGAGTGTTTGATGGGACAGTGTAGAGGGAGCTTTACTCTGTATCTAAGCCGTGCTGTACCTGCCCTGGGAGTGTTTGATGGGACAGTGTAGAGCGAGCTTTACTCTGTATCTAACCCGTGCTGTACCTGCCCTGGGAGTGTTTGACGGGGCAGTGTAGAGGGAGTTTTACTCTGTATCTAACCCGTGCTGTACCTGCCCTGGGAGTGTTTGATGGGACAGTGTAGAGGGAGATTTACTCTGTATCTAACGCGTGCTGTACCTGCCGTGAGAGTGTTTGATGGGACAGTGTAGAGGGAGCTTTACTCTGTATCTAACCCGTGCTGTACCTGCCCTGGGAGTGTTTGATGGGACAGTGTAGAGGGAGCTTTACTCTGTATCTAACCCATGCTGTACCTGCCCTGGGAGTGTTTGATGGGACTGTGTAGAGGGAGCTTTACTCTGTGTCTAACCCGTGCTGTACCTGCCCTGAGAGTGTTTGATGGGACAGTGTAGAGGGAGCTTTACTCTGTATCTAACCCATGCTGTACCTGCCCTGGGAGTGTTTGATGGGACAGTGTAGAGGGAGCTTTACTCTGTATCTAACCCATGCTGTACCTGCCCTGGGAGTGTTTGATGGGACAGTGTAGAGGGAGCTTTACTCTGTGTCTAACCCGTGCTGTACCCGCCCCGGGAGATTTTGAAAGGACGCCGTGGGTGCCATACCCAGAATCTCCTCACAGATTCTCTCAAACGGCCAACATACTGTGGGGTGAGATTGGCAGAAACCTTGTTTATGCACTTTGACAGGATTTACTCCAATCTTCCTCGGAATTTAGACCTGCTGATGTGGAGAATCCCCGAGGAATTTTGCCCCATGACATTGTGAAACTCACTTGTTGTAAAGAACGATGTCAGGAATCCAGATCATCACGGAGGGGACACGGATTGAGGTAACGTTGTCAAACTCTGCAGGATCCCACGTGAGTTTATAGTCATACCATTCCTGGAAAAAACAGAAGAAAATTAGGAAAACCGCAGGCATAATGTCAGTACGTGAGAAGACCTGGAGGTTCAAGTACCGAGTATGGAGGTGAACGTTCACATGGAGGTTTAACCTTTCCAGAACAGGCTATTCAGTTTTAAATGATACAGACGCCCAGTGAGATCATCCACTTGGAGCATCTCAATTCAATGCCTGTAACAAGCTTTTAAAGAACTAAAGTGTAATTAACTTGAGCGGAATCTTCACATCAACATTAACTGGAAATCTCAGATTTAGTTCCTCCCTTAATGGCACTGAATTTACGTCTGTGGTCCATCAGAACCCCAAGGTGCACACCAGCAGGCCCATCAGAACCCCAAGGTGCACACCAGCAGGCCCATCAGAACCCCAAGGTGCACACCAGCAGGCCCATCAGAACCCCAAGGTGCACACTAGCAGGCCCATCAGAACCCTAAGGTCCGTACCAACAGGTCCATCATATCCCTAAAGGCCACACCAAATGGTCCATTAGATCCATAAGGTCAGCACCATCAGGTCTATCAGATCCCTGCCCGTGCACCAACAGGCCCATCAGATCCCCAGTCCACATTACTCCAGGGCGCTGTGAGTGACCAGCCAACACTTGGCTCCAGACAGCCTTGAAGCCCAGTGCCCTAATGGGAAGGGTGGCCCTAGCTGGATGAGCATCTGGAAGCTCAGTGTGTGCTGGTTCAACACCAGCTGTGCCTCTGTGCACAACTGGGGGCCCCCTAAGCCTTGGCTCTCATTAACCTGCGTCTAAATGCTGCGGACTTGGCCACATGGGATGTGTTCCTTTGGGGACTTGGTGGTGGAGGCCCTCAGACATGGGGATTGATTTCTGCTCCTGCCAGGTTGGCCAATGAAAAATGTCAGGTGACAACGAGGAGATCCCACCAACCAGCTTCAGATCCTAAGCTGGCTCCGTACCTGGGGCAGGAAACTTTACCTTTAGAGAAAAGACCCACCTGCTTGAGCCAGACATTGGTCGTCATCATCTGGTTTTTCTCATCCTATTCCAAGGAGGGGAAAAAAATCACAATTAACCACAGCTTCATAATCAATATAAAGATAAATTATTTCAGTGAATCAGTAATACCAGAATCAGAAAATTCCTGTGTGGGTTGGTGACCAAATTGTAACTCATTCATTTGGACATTGCCCGTTATTTTTAGGAGACATTAAGCCGTTTTGAAACAGTTCGGTTCCGCACGTTAATCAAAGATTAAAAGACAAAACTTGCATTTATGTAGCGCCTTTCACGACCTCAGGATGTCCCAATGCACTTTACAGCCAATGAAGTACTTTTGAAGTCCCTGTTGTAATGTAGGAAACGCGGCAGCCAATTTGCGCACAGCAAGCTCCCACAAACAGCAATGTGATAATGACCAGGTAATCTGTTTTTAGTGATGTTGGTTGAGGGATAAATATAGGCCCCCGGACACTGGGGAGAACTCCCTTGTTCTTCTTTGAAATAATGCCATGGGATCTTTTACGTCCACCTGAGAGAGCAGGAGTCCGAGGCTGCAAGTGTGTGCAGCTGAATGAAGACACGTTGGGATGTACTGTGCTAGATGCAGCCCATTGCTCTCAGACAAGAGAGATCACTTTCTGCTCTAATAACTTGTGACTAACCATTTCTTTAATCTATGCCCCAGTGTAATGGGCACCAATCAGCCGTGCAATCATTTCGGCAAATGTGATTTTTTTTGTGCTACACTGCGGCCCAGATATCTGTGTGGTCTGCACCAGCCTCCAGCCGATAGCTGAAGCGCAAGGAATGAGCAAAGGGATTTCAGCCTCGCGCAAGAGGCTCCTCTGAGCTGGCACAGATCAAAGCATCTGCATCGCCCCCCCTCACCAACCCCACCCACCCGCCTCCCCCCACCCTCCCCACCCCACCCACCCGCCTCCCCCCTCCCTCCCGACCCCATCCACCCGCCTCCCCCCCCAACCCCACCCACCCGCCTCCCCCCTCCCTCCCCACCCCACCCACCCGCCTCCCCCCTCCCTCCCCACCCCACCCACCCGCCTCCCCCCTCACCAACCCCACCCACCCGCCTCCCCCCTCCCTCCCCACCCCACCCACCCGCCTCCCCCCTCCCTCCTCACCAACCCCACCCACATCCCCCCCTCCCTCCCTCCCCCCTCCCTTACCACCCCCCACCCACCCGTGAGAACGCCAGAGAGAATCAGGAACTCACGATCTCCACAACGCAGATAACAAGGTACTGAGATTATTATAAATCATTCAGCAGACAGCCTGTTAAACTTTAATACACAGTGCCCTAAATGTTTAATCTGTTTGTTTGTTGTGTGGCTCCTCCATCTCCATCCTTAATAGAATAAAAACAACACCCAGCCCAGATTTGGACCTGGCGTCTGTCCCACAATTCTCCTCCTCTCCTCACCTGGTGCTGATACTTATTAGGGTTCAACACAGGTTAGTCACAATTGGAACTATTTTACACTCCCAGCCTCATAGAATTTACCCAGTGGCCAGGTAACGAGGGGGAGGGGAGGGGGCAAGGGTCCCTCTTTAGAGCCTCATCTGTGCAGAGCGCGGGGAGGAAAATCTACTGCGGGGGGACTGCTGGCCCGATATTAGTTGGAGTCAGTACCCACTACCCTCTCAGGTGTCAGCTGTGGCTCAGTGGGCAGCACTCTCGCCTCTGAGTCAGAGGGTCGTGAGTTCAAGTCCCACTCCAGAGACTTGAGCCCATAATCTAGGCTGACACTCCCAGTGCAGTGCTGAGGGAGTGCTGCACTGTCGGAGGTGCCGTCTTTCGGATGAGACATTAAACCAAGGCCCCCGTCTGCTCTCTCAGGTTATTGTAAAAGATCCCACGGCAGTATTTCGAAGAAGAGCAGGGGAGTTCTCCCCGGTGTCCTGGGGCCAATGTTTATCCCTCAACCAACATCACTAAAAACAGATTTTCTGGCCATTATCACATTGCTGTCTGTGGGAGCTTGCTGTGCACAAATTGGCTGCCGCCTTTCCTACATTACAACAGTGACTACACTTCAAAAGTACTTCATTGGTTGTGAAGCGCTTTGCGACGTCCTGAGGTCATGAAAGGCGCTATAAAAATGTAACTTATTTCTTTATTTACCTCGGGTGAGTGTAAACCCCCTCCCCTCCCCCACCCCCAGAAACATCCAGCAGTGATAGTGAGCAGTAGTGAGCAGTATCTCACCACGTCAATGAGCTGAGCAATGGAAAGGCCAAAGTTGACGATGACGGCATCCGAGGTGTTGGGCACCGGCCTGGACCACCTGTTGTAGCCGGTGAAGAGATGCTTGAAGAGTCTCTCCTCCGCCTGAGAACGAGTCGTCTCCTGACAATAGACTAGAAATAAGAGAGAGAGAGTGAGAGTCGGGTCGATGAAGAGAGTGCGGGTCTGGCCGGATCTCTCTCTCACTGACTGAACACCAAGGACAAGGAACTCCAGTGGAATTACTGGCGGTGACGCTGGGGTTTGTGGCCGAGCAGGAGAGGGGAGAGAATCTCAACTTTTGACTTAGTTCATTGGGTGGTCACTGCTGTGGTCAGTTTGGAATAAAGTCAAACATAATCCCTCAGAAAAACAGTTCTCATTCTCTGGGGCCATTGTTATTCTGCTATTCTCCTCTGTGCGGTCCATCAATTAGGAGCCATATGCATGAGCTGTCTGTGCCCTGCGATGTGCCCCATGAATACCTTGAACCGGCCACTCAGCCCCCGAAGCTCATGTCACGCTTAGCCCCAGTACCTGCTCTCTGCCCAGTCTCCGGCTCTCCGGAGGGAGGCGGCCAACAGGCGCAATGTGCGGACGGATGAATCTCGGTGGCGTTTCCTGAGCACCAGAAGGCAAGCAAGGGGGAAGAAAAAAACCCCGAGCTAACAATTCAACTTCATAGTCCCCCCTTGTAAATCTAACTTGCCCGCATCAACAGATCACACGCATCGGGTCCCAGCGGCCGAGAACCCATCCTGTCCTAGAGAGACCAAGTGAGAACCGAAGATAACTTAATATTTATCATTCTCAATCCCATTACTGAAGTAATAACTCCAGCGACTGCACTTCCCAAAACAGTTCACTGGCTGTAAAGTGCTTTGGGACGTCCTGAGGATGTGATGAGATGCTAGATATACATACAAGGCAGCTTTTGATTTTAATTCAGCTCTTTCTGTAGAAAAGGGGTTAATTGACAGGCAATAATAACCTTTAATGGGAGTCTGTTCCATATTAATGCATTACTTTATGCAGAGAGAATAAGATCTGATCGTGCGCAGTCTGGCCCGGGACTTGTTCATTCTACCGTCATCCTGTAGCACTGAGTGCCTCTTAACAGTTTTAAACCTGCATCCCATCCCACCTCAACCTGGCAACAAATTCAACCCCGGGAGTCTCCTGATAATGTATAATTCGCCATCCCAGAATCAACCAGGTCAGCCTCCTCTGGACCCGTTCCAATATGTTTTATAAATAATTTCCCATGCCCTTTTCCACAAGGAGTCTTCCTTTCTCTTTCCACCTCCCCCCTCTCTCTGATCTCTCTCCCCTTCCCCCTCTCCTCCTCTCCCCTCACTCCCTCCCTCCGATCTCTCTCCCCTCTCCCCTTCCCCCTCTCCTCCTCTCCCCTCACTCGCCCCTGCCCCTCTCTCCCTCCCTCCCCCTCTCTCCCCTCTCCCCTTCCCCCTCTCCTCCTCTCCCCTCACTCGCCCCTGTCCCTCTCTCCCTCCCTCCCCCTCTCTCCCCTCTCCCCTTCGCATCTCCTCCTCTCCCCTCACTATCCCCTGCCCCTCTCTCCCTCCCTCCCCCTCTCTCCACTCTCCCCTTCCCCTCTCCTCCTCTCCCCTGCCCCTCTCTCCCTCCCTCCCCTCTCTTCCCCTCTCCCTTCCCTTCCCCCTCTCCTCCTCTCCCTCACTCTCCCCTGCCCCTCTCTTCCTCCTACGATCTCTCTCCCCTCTCCCCTTCCCCCTCTCCTCCTCTCCCCTCGCTCTCCCCTGTCCCTCTCTCCCTCCCTCCCCTCTCTCTCCCCTTTCCCCCTCTCCTCCTCTCCCCTCACTCTCCCCTGCCCCTCTCCCTCCATCCCCTCTCTCTCCCCTCTCCCCTTCCCCCTCTCCCCTCTCACTCCCCTTCCCCTCTCTCCCTCCCCTCTCTCTCCCCTCTCCCCTTCCCCCTCTCCTCCTCTCCCCTCTCACTCCCCTTCCCCTCTCTCCCTCCCTTCCCTCTCTCTCTCCTCTCCCCTTCCCCCTCTCCTCCTCTCCCCTTGCTCTCCCCTGCCCCTCTCTCCCTCCCTTCCCTCACTCTCCCTCTCCCTCCCCCTCTCTCCCTCTTCTCTCCCCTGAAGGGATGGAATTTTTCGGGGCAGTTTCAGGGGTAATAGGCGCCCCACAATTCTTTACGCAAAT
This sequence comes from Squalus acanthias, assembly GCA_030390025.1. Taxonomy (NCBI): domain Eukaryota; kingdom Metazoa; phylum Chordata; class Chondrichthyes; order Squaliformes; family Squalidae; genus Squalus; species Squalus acanthias. Next base: position 102,449 of record JASTWF010000400.1, read on the forward strand.
GGCCACCAGTCCAGTCTGAGCCTCCAGTCAGTGGAGTATTGCCCACACGGTCACACAGCAGAGCCCAGTCCTGCTCTCACGCGTGAAGCAGAGGGAAATAGAAAGACTCTAGACTCAATAACAGCAAAGGAATGATGTGCAGTGATTGGGGGGAGAACGGGAGAGGAGTAAAGACAGAAGGTGGCGCCATGAGAGAAACGAAACCCAGAGCAAGCGAATGGCTCCAGATATCCTGTCTCCTTCCCCTTGCCCCATTCCTCCTTATAAACAATTAATCGCAAACACCTTCCGGCTCTGACAAAGTGTATTAAGACTAGAAACAGGAACCTTTTTATTCTCCACCGATGATGCCTCACTTGCTTTCAGTTTGTATTTCAGAAAATTGCTGTTTGTGGGAGAATTGGCTGCTGTGTTTCCTACATTGCAACAGTGACAACCCTCCAAATTACTTCATTGGCTGATAAGCTTCAATATAAATGCAAGTTCTGTCTTTCTAATGTTCGGGCAAATATAAACAACGCAGCAAGATAACAGCTGGCCCTTCAAACCTCTTCCATCTGGCACAACCTCAACACACCATGAAACCCCCCGCCAACCACCCACCCACCACACCCACCCCACCCCACCCACCCCACCCCCACTCCCCCACCAACCACCCACCCACCACACCAACCCCACCCCACCCACCCCACCACACCAACCCCACCCCCACTCCCCCTCCAACCACCCACCCACCACACCAACCCCACTCCCTCCAACCCCACCCCCACTCCCCCTCCAACCCCACCCCACCAACCACCCACCACCCCACCAACCCCACCCCCACACCCACCCCACTCCCACTCCCTCCAAACCCACCCCACCCACCCCACCCCCTCCAACCACCCACCCCACCACCCACCCCACCAACCCCACCCCCACCAACCCCACTCCCACTCCCTCCAAACCCACCCCACCCACCACCCACCAACCCCATCCCTCCCCCTCCAACCCCACCCCTCCCCCTCCAACCCCACCTCTCCCCCTCCAACCCCATCCCTCCCCCTCCAACCACACCCCCTCCAACCCCACCCCACAACACCACCCCCACTCTCCCTCCAGCCCCTCCCCCTCCAACACCACCCCTCCAACCTCACCCCCACTCTCCCTCCAGCCCCTCCCCCTCCAACACCACCCCTCCAACCCCACCCCCACTCTCCCTCCACCCCCTCCCCCCCCAACCACAGCCCTCCAGCGCCTCCCCCTCTAACCCCACCACCTCCAACCCCTCCACCAACCCTACCCCTCCAACCCCACTCCGCATCCTCCCCCTCCAACCCCTCCCCCTCCACCCCCTCCCACCTTTCCAATCCTCCCCACAGTCGCACAGTCTCCTGGGAGAGGCAAAATGGGGCCATTTCTGGGGGTTAGGGAAGCTGGTAAATTTTCTCCGTTCCACAGGTGATCAAGCAAGCTCCATCAACCCCACCTACCTTCTATAACTCGAGATCCCTCCACCCACAGAACCGCCCTTGTGAACAGCTAATCCATGCATTCTTTAAACAACATATAAAATAATATGTAGCAACATTGCAATAATATGTAATATTACAGTAATAATAAATAAATAATAAAAGGAGTAAATGCTGGAAATACTCACCAGGTCAGGCAGCATCTGTGGGGAGAGGAACCTTTTGGGGGCAGATTCAGGGGTGACGGGCGACAAATAGCCACCAGTCCAGTCTGAGCCTCCAGTCAGTGGAGTATTGCCCACACGGTCACACAGCAGAGCCCAGTCCTGCTCCCACACGTGAAGCAGAGGGAAATAGAAAGATCCCAGACTCAAATGGTCCACAGATGCTGCCTGACCTGCTGAGTATTTCCAGCCCTTTCTGGTTTTAGTTCAGATTCCCAGCAGCCGCGGTATTTTGCGTTTGAATTTATGCATAATTATTCGTTTGTTGTGTATATTAGGACGTAATATAATACCCTGCTGCAAAGGACACATCATTAGTGTCCAGGTTTATCAGGATCTCGTCTGATGTCCGAGGCTTCACCACGGATTTGGTGAATATCCCAAACCACACATATCGATTTGGAACTCCATTGTTGGGGGGATGTTGGTAACAGGAAAAAAACCACAGGCAATAATCCCCCCTCCTCCCCTGCCCCTCCCCTCCCAGTATCAGCATCCAGACCCTGGGGCTGCCTGGGATCCCATCACCGTTGGATATGGAACTCCAAGGTCACCAAGTGGAGGATCTCTCAAGGCCATTTGCCACGCGGTGACCTCAGGAGCTGAGCCTGGGGCAGAGGGAGAGGTCCCAGGGGCCCAGACTTCCTGTCTGGAGATGGAGCAATGGGGAGGGGGGAGGTGGAGGAGGAGGGGGGGCGGAGGGGATAGATAAGGAGCGCCCAGCCTCCCCGTCCTTTTGCCGCTGCAACTTCGAGCAGAAGGTCCAAGGAGAGGTTCCAGGCGGAGAGCGGGAAAGAATGGGTGGGGGGGGGGGGCAAGCCCGGTGACGGGGAGCTGTTCTGTGGAATGGGAGGATGCAGAGAATCACCAGGACACCTTCAAGGAGGAGATTTTTGTCCTTAAACTTAAGCTGCGAAATTTCAACTTACTGGTCCCGCACAGGAAGATGGAGAAGCTGAGGAGGAGGCTGCAAGCCCTCGGCACACCGGTCTCCATGGGTGGAACACAAGTCATCTCCGCTATCCGGCAACCTCGGGCTTGAAACGTCAGCTTTAACCGATAGATAAATCTCTCTTGTCCCACAAATAATTCCTTTGGGCGGAGTCGCAGCTTCAGATGTGCCCCGGCTGTGGAGCGTGTGGCTGGGAGAGGGAGGATACTGTGCTCCGGGAGGTCCTCGGGCGCTGCGCTGTCCCTGGTGCTGAAATCAGGTTGGACCCTTCGCTCTGCGAGAAAGCCCAGAGACAGCCGAGAGTCAACGAGCCCACACCTGCGAGAAAAGGAGAGAGGCATCCATATTAATATTTAAACTTCGAGGATTGCACATTGCTGCAATAAAACAGAGTGCTCACCATTTAAAGGTGTCTCAATCAAGTAAAGTAACAGGAGGAGAGCTCCGTCCAACTCTGCCCCCACAGTGTCGGTGAATAGAACTCGGGCCAAGACTGCGATCACATTATTATCTGGAGCAGGCACTGAAACATCCATCAGAGTTTAATTGAAGCCCAACTCGGCACGTTAAAAAATGCAAGGTTTGAAATTGTTCTCACAGGGAGACTGCTCGCTCCTGGGTTGTGGTCACTGATTTAAAGGGGAAGGTACTTTGTTACTTGTGCTCCAGTCTCATACGAAGTGGAGAGATACCCGATTCCATCCCAAAGCACCTCCTTCACATTTGTGTTCTGTACTGTTTAATAGAGAAAGGCATTCTTGGTGTAGGACCTGATCCGCTTCTCCGACAGGTCTCGAACACCTCACACATAATGAATTACAAGCACACAGAGACCAGAGAGAATGTCCACAAACACAGTTAGAATAGTGAGCAGGGGGAAGCCCCACAAACACAGTTAAAATAGTGAGCAGAGGGAATCCCACAAACACAGTTAAAATAGTGAGCAGAGGGAATCCCCACAAACACGGTTAGAATAGTGAGCAGAGGGAAGCCCCACAAACACCGTTAGAATAGTGAGCAGAGGGAATCCCCACAAACACGGTTAGAATAGTGAGCAGAGGGAATCCCCACAAACACGGTTAGAATAGTGAGCAGAGGGAAGCCCCAAAAACACCATTAGAATAGTGAGCAGGGGGAAGCCCCAAAAACACAGTTAGAATACTGAGCAGGGGGAAGCCCCACAAACACAGTTAGAATAGTGAGCAGGGGGAAGCCCCACAAACACAGTTAGAATAGTGAGCAGAGAGATTCGCCACAAACACAGTTAGAATAGTGAGCAGAGAGATTCTCCACAAACACAGTTAGAATAGTGAGAAGAGGGAATCTCCACAAACACAGTTAGAATAGTGAGCAGAGATATTCTCCACAAACACAGTTAGAATAGTGAGCAAGTTGGAATCTCCACAGAGTTATAATAGTAAGCAGAGGGAATCCCCACAAACACAGTTAGAATAGTGAGCAAGTTGGAATCTCCACAAACACAGATGGTATAGTGAGCAGAGGGAATCCCCACAGTTAGAATAGTGAGCCAAAATAATTTCTATAAACACAGTTAGAATAGTGAGCAGATGGAATCCCCACAAACACAGTTAGAATAGTGAGCAGAAGGAATCTCCACAAGCACAGTTAGAATAGTGAGCAGATGGAATCTCCACAAACACAGTTAGAATAGTGAGCAGAGAGATTCTACACAAACACAGTTAGAATAGTGAGCAGATGGAATCCCCACAAACACAGTTAGAATAGTGAGCAGAGGGAATCTCCACAAACACCGTTAGAATAGTGAGCAGAGGGAATCTCCACAAACACAGTTAGAATAGTGAGCAGAGAGATTCTACACAAACACAGTTAGAATAGTGAGCAGAGGGAATCTCCACTAACACAGTTAGAATAGTGAGCAGAGGGAATCTCCACAAACACAGTTAGAATAGTGAGCAGGGGGAATCCTCATAAACACAGTTAGAATAGTGAGCAGAGGGAATCTCCACAAACACAGTTAGAATAGTGAGCCGAGGGAATCTCCACTAACACAGTTAGAATAGTGAGCAGGGGGGATCCTCATAAACACAGTTAGAATAGTGAGCCGGGGGAATCCCCACAAACACAGTTAGACTAGTGAGCAGAGGGAATCCCCACAAGCACAGTTATAATAGTGAACAGAGGGAATCCCCACAAACACGGTTATAATAGTGAGCAGAGGGAATCCTCACAAACACAGTTAGAATAGTGAGCAGAGGGAATCCCCATAAACACAGTTAGAATAGTGATCCGATAGAATTCCCAGAAACATACTTAAACTAGTGAGCAGGGGGAATCCCAACAAACACAGTTAGACTAGTGAGCAGAGGGAATCCCCACAAGCACAGTTATAATAGTGAACAGAGGGAATCCCCACAAGCACGGTTATAATAGTGAGCAGGGGGAATCCTCACAAACACAGTTAGAATAGTGAGCAGAGGGAATCCCCATAAACACAGTTAGAATAGTGAGCAGGGGGAAGCCCCACAAACACAGTTAGATTAGTGAGCAGGGGGAAACCTCACAAACAAAGTTAGAATAGTGCGCAGAGGGAATCCCCAAAAACACAGTTAGAATAGTGATCAGAGGGCATCGCAACCATCACAGTTAGAATAGCGAGCAGACGGAATGTCCAAAAACACAGTTAGAATAGTGAGCAGTGGGAATCTACTCAAACACAGTTAGAATAGTGAGCAGAGGGAATCTCCACAATCACAGTTAGAAAAGTGAGCAGAGGGAATGTCCACAATCACAGTTAGAATAGTGAGCTGAGGGAATCTCCACAATCACAGTTAGAATAGTGAGCAGAGGGAATCTCCACAATCACAGTTAGAATAGTGAGCTGAGGGAATCTCCACAAACACAGTTAGAATAGTGAGCAGGGGAATCCTCATAAACACAGTTAGAATAGTGAGCAGAGGGAATCCCCACAAACACAGTTAGAATAGTGAGCTGAGGGAATCTCCACAAACAGTTAGAATAGTGAGCAGTGGGAATCCCCACAAACACAGTTAGAATAGTGAGCAGAGGGAATCCCCATAAACACAGTTAGAATAGTGATCAGATAGAATTCCCACAAAGATACTTAAACTAGTGAGCTGGGGGAATCCCCACAAACACAGTTAGACTAATGAGCAGAGGGAATCCCCACAAGCACAGTTATAATAGTGAGCAGAGGGAATCCCCACACACACCATTAGAATAGAGAGCAGGGGGAAGCCCCACAAACACAGTTAGACTAATGAGCAGAGGGAATCCCCACAAGCACAGTTATAATAGTGAGCAGAGGGAATCCCCTGAAACACCATTACAATAGTGAGCAGGGGGATCTCCACAAACACAGTTAGAATAGTGAGCAGGGGGAAGCCCCACAAACACAGTTAGAATAGTGAGCAGAGGGAATCTCCACAAACACAGTTGGAATAGTGAGCAGAGGGAATCTCCACAAACACAGTTAGAATAGTGAGCAGAGAGATTCTCCACAAACACAGTTAGAATAGTGAGCAAGTTGGAATCTCCACAGAGATTATAATAGTAAGCAGAGGGAATCTCCACAAACACAGTTAGAATAGTGAGCAAGTTGGAATCTCCACAAACACAGATGGAATAGTGAGCAGAGGGAATCCCCAAAAACACAGTCAGAATAGTGATCAGTGGGCATCGCAACCATCACAGTTAAAATAGCGAGCAGACGGAATGTCCAAAAACACAGTTAGAATAGTGAGCAGTGGGAATCTCCACAATCACAGTTAGAATAGTGAGCAGAGGGAATCTCCACAATCACAGTTAGAATAGTGAGCAGAGGGAATCTCCACAATCACAGTTAGAATAGTGAGCAGAGGGAATCTCCACAATCACAGTTAGAATAGTGAGCTGAGGGAATCTCCACAAACACAGTTAGAATAGTGAGCAGGGGGAATCCTCATAAACACAGTTAGAATAGTGAGCAGAGGGAATCCCCACAAACACAGTTAGAATAGTGAGCTGAGGGAATCTCCACAAACAGTTAGAATAGTGAGCAGTGGGAATCTCCACAAACACAGTTAGAATAGTGAGCAGAGGGAATCCCCATAAACACAGTTAGAATAGTGAGCAGATAGAATTCCCACAAAGATACTTAAACTAGTGAGCTGGGGGAATCCCCACAAACACAGTTAGACTAGTGAGCAGAGGGAATCCCCACAAGCACAGTTATAATAGTGAGCAGAGGGAATCCCCACACACACCATTAGAATAGTGAGCAGGGGGAAGCCCCACAAACACAGTTAGACTAATGAGCAGAGGGAATCCCCACAAGCACAGTTATAATAGTGAGCAGAAGGAATCCCCACAAACACCATTAGAATAGTGAGCAGTGGGAATCTCCACAAACACAGTTAGAATAGTGAGCAGGGGGAAGCCCCACAAACACAGTTAGAATAGTGAGCAGAGGGAATCTCCAAAAACACAGTTGGAATAGTGAGCAGGGGGAATCCCACAAACAAAGTTAGAATAGTGAGAAGAGAGATTCTCCACAAACACAGTTAGAATAGTGAGAAGAGGGAATCTCCACAAACACAGTTAGAATAGTGAGCAGAGAGATTCTCCACAAACACAGTTAGAATAGTGAGAAAGTTGGAATCTCCACAGAGTTATAATAGTAAGCAGAGGGAATCTCCACAAACACAGTTAGAAGAGTGAGCAAGTTGGAATCTCCACAAACACAGATAGAATAGTGAGCAGAGGGAATCTCCACAGTTAGAATAGTGAGCAGAAATAATCTCTATAAACACAGATAGAATAGTGAGCAGATGGAATCCCCACAAACACAGTTAGAATAGTGAGCAGAGGGAATCTCCACAAACACAGTTAGAATAGTGAGCAGAGGGAATCTCCACAAACACAGTTAGAATAGTGAGCAGAGGGAATCTCCACAGTTAGAATAGTGAGCAGAGGGAATCTCCACAGTTAGAATAGTGAGCCGAAAGAATCTCTATCAACACAGTTAGAATAGTGAGCAGATGGAATCTCCACAAACACAGTTAGAATAGTGAGCAGGGAGAAGCCCCACAAACACAGTTAGAATAGTGAGCAGAGGGAATCCCAACAAACACAGTTAGAATAGTGAACAGAGGGAATCCCCACAAGCACAGTTGTAATAGTGACCAGAGGGAATCCTCACAAACACAGTTAGAATAGTGAGCAGAGGGAATCCCCATAAACACAGTTAGAATAGTGAGCAGGGGGAAGCCCCACAAACACAGTTAGATTAGTGAGTAGGGGGAATCCTCACAAACAAAGTTAGAATAGTGAGCAGAGGCAATCTCCACAAACACAGTTAGAATAGTGAGCAGTGGGAATCTACTCAAACAAAGTTAGAATAGTGAGCTGAGAGAATCCCCACAAACACAGTTAGAATAGCGAGCAGTGGGAATCTACTCAAACACAGTTAGAATAGTGAGCAGAGGGAATCTCCACAATCACAGTTAGAATAGTGAGCAGGGGGAATTCTCATAAACACAGTTAGAATAGTGAGCAGAGGGAATCTCCACAAACACAGTTGGAATAGTGAGCAGAGGGAATCCCCACAAACACAGTTAGACTAATGAGCAGGGGGAATCCCACAAACACAGTTAGAATAGTGAGAAGAGAGATTCTCCACAAACACAGTTAGAATAGTGAGCAGAGGGAATCTCCACAAACACAGTTAGAATAGTGAGCAGAGAGATTCTCCACAAACACAGTTAGAATAGTGAGCAAGTTGGAATCTCCACAGAGATTATAATAGTAAGCAGAGGGAATCTCCACAAACACAGTTAGAATAGTGAGCAAGTTGGAATCTCCACAAACACAGATGGAATAGTGAGCAGAGGGAATCCCCAAAAACACAGTCAGAATAGTGATCAGTGGGCATCGCAACCATCACAGTTAAAATAGCGAGCAGACGGAATGTCCAAAAAAACAGTTAGAATAGTGAGCAGTGGGAATCTCCACAATCACAGTTAGAATAGTGAGCAGAGGGAATCTCCACAATCACAGTTAGAATAGTGAGCAGAGGGAATCTCCACAATCACAGTTAGAATAGTGAGCAGAGGGAATCTCCACAATCACAGTT
>JASTWF010000400.1:116187-133287 GCA_030390025.1 Squalus acanthias
CCACCTAGACTCGCACCCTCCAAGTGATAAGTGACCTCCCTATTCTTTCTACCAAAATGTAATACCTCACATTTATCCGTTTTGAACTTCATTTGCCAATTATATGTCCATTCTGCAAGTTTATTAATGTCCCCCTGTAATTTGTTGCAGTCCTCCTCAGTATTGACTATCCCCCCCCCCCAATTTGGTGTCATCTGCAAATTTAGAAATTGTGTTTTTGATTCCAAAGTTTAAATCGTTAATACAAATTGTGAACATCAGTGGTCCCAGCACTGATCCTTTCTGTCCTGAAGCCAGCCAGCAATCCATTCTGCTACTTGTCCCCTGACTCCGTATTCTCTGACCTTGTTCATCAGTCTATTATGGGGTACTTTATCGAAGGTCTTTTGAAAATCTAGATAAATTGCATCTACTGCATTACCATTGTCTACTCTCTCTGTTACCTCTTCAAAAAATTCAATAAGGTTGGTCAAACAAGATTTTCCCTTTTGAAATCCATGCTGACTATTCATTATTATACTTTTCATTTCTAGATGTTCTTCTATTCTCTCCTTTAGTAGGAATTCCATTATTTTTCCTATCATCGATGATAAGCTGGCTGGTCTATCGTTCCCTGGGCATGTTCTATCTCCCTTCTTAAATGTAGGTATTACGTTAGCTACCCGTCAGTCCTCTGGCACTACACCTTTTTCTAACGAATGATTAAATATGCGTTGTAATGCCGCTGCTATCTCTTCCCTAGATTCTTTAAAACGTGTCGATGCAATCCATCCGGACCAGGGGTTTTATCCTCTTTGAGTTTGATTAGTTAATTTAATATATCCCCTTTTTTATTTTAAATTCACTTATCTCATTACTCATCCCATCATCCTATGTCATGCCCACGTGTTCTATCTCCCTGGTAAATACCAAAGCGAAATAATGATTTAATATTTCTGCCATCTCCCTATCCTGACCTGTGGTATTATCCTGTCTGTCCTTTAATGGCCCTATTCCCATCCTAACCTTCCTTTTTTTATTGATGTGCCTGTATAATATTTTACTATTTTGTTTTATGAGAGAGAGAGAGAAAGAGAGGGAGAAAGCGAGGGAGACAGAGAGAGAGAGAGACAGAGTGAGAGAGAGAGAGAGAGTGGGGACTGAAGGATAGAGAGAGAGAGAGAGAATGTGATGGAACAGCTTCACACTCGGAAGTTGCCGATGGCTGCACACACTCACACTAACCCTGGCTCTGCACCTTCAGGAGGTCCGGGTCCATTTGTCGAGCAGTCCTGTTCCGCACCGACTCATTGTGGAGCCGGCCCGTGTCCCTGGGTGTCCCCGGGTGCGGTGCTGTGTTAGCCGGAGGAGAAAGACATCGCCAGCCGGTGTCGGCGCTCCGCTCCCTCACTGAGCGCGGACACAGACTCCAGAGTGTGTCCAAAGGCGATGTGACGGTCAGGGGAGGGATCGCAGGCTCTGAACCCGCTCACAGGAGGCACTGCTTCAGATTGCCCCCCTCCACATGGCCAGTCCGGACTGGCTATCTCCAGGACACAGAGCGATCCCGCGGTCAGGACTCCTCACACATCGCCCAACTGGAACTCGCCTCCACAAGAGACCCACCCAAAGAACCAGCCAATCCCTTCCCACTGTGTGTGTGTGGGAGTGAGTCCCAGACTCTGTGTGTGTCAATGGTGTGTGTGTGTGGGAGTGAGTCCCAGACTCTGTGTGTGTCAATGGTGTGTGTGTGTGGGAGTGAGTCTCAGACTCTGTGTGTGTCAATGGTGTGTGTGTGTGGGAGTGAGTCCCAGACTCTGTGTGAGTCAATGGTGTGTGTGTGTGGGAGTGAGTCCCAGACTCTGTGTGAGTCAATGGTGTGTGTGTGTGGGAGTGAGTCCCAGACTCTGTGTGTGTCAATGGTGTGTGTGTGTGGGAGTGAGTCCCAGACTCTGTGTGTGTCAATGGTGTGTGTGTGTGGGAGTGAGTCCCAGACTCTGTGTGAGTCAATGGTGTGTGTGTGTGTGGGAGTGAGTCTCAGACTCTGTGTGTGTCAATGGTGTGTGTGTGTGGGAGTGAGTCTCAGACTCTGTGTGTGTCAATGGTGTGTGTGTGTGGGAGTGAGTCTTTGAGTCTGTGTGTGTTTCAATGGTGGTGGTTTGTGTCAGCTTCACCTCTGACTTCTGAGCGGTTCGAATCGCTCCCATTTCCTTGGTTCTAGACCTTGGACTTATTTGCGGGTTGTGACAAAAAGTGCGACAGACAACTGGTGTTGGTGCAAGAAACTTTGATCTTTATTCAAGAGAGAAAATATAACACAATAATCTTAACACTCTAATAAAATGGGGAACACTTCGATACACACGAGGGAAATTACATTAGAAGAATACCCAACCCCTCCCAATCCCACTTTATTAGCTAAGTTGGGCTCAAGAGGACCAGGGACAATGCTCACCAAACGAATCCTTGACAGTTGAGCTGGTTTGCGGTTTCGGGGTTCGCTGGGTGTGTTGGTTGGTGTCTGCCGTACCCCGGAAACGGTAGAGGACTTCGACTGCGTATCTGGTCAGTCTTCGCGAGTCCGCTGATGCGGTAGGCTGCGTATTGGATCTATCAGGTGAGTACCCACTTTTCTTCGGTTAGAGTTAGGGTTTAGAGTCTTTTGAGTAAAAATCTTACCCAGGGGTAAGTCAGGAATAGATTGCAAAGTGGAAAACTTGCGAATCTTCGGTTTTCTCCCGAGTTGGTTTTCTTTGGTCGCGGTGGCCCAATATTACCCGGTTGGTTGGTGGTAATATTCGGTTGGTTGTTTCGTAAGGCCATTGTTGCCGCGAGGTGTCTGATGGTCACTGGAACTGTTGCTCTGGTCTCTTCTTGGTGTTGATCCACTTCTAGAATGGTGAACTTCTTCAAACTCGATAAACTCCTGAGAACTGCAGAGCTTGTAGAGAACTTGTTGAACTTCTGTGTAACTGCTGAACCGTTGAACTGCCTTCTTGAGAAAACAGGCCCTCAATTATATGAATTGGGGCCTCCTAATCTGCGCGCCAAATCAGTCCCAGTTTATTGTAAGATTTTGGCGGGCTCGTCAACGGTAACTTGTTTATGAATGTGTGAAGTGGTTTCAGGAGGGTTCCATGAGCTGTTGAGCTCTTACTTGATTGTGTTCATTGTGCTCAGGTTTCGAGTTTCCTGACTGGGCCTGAGATTTCTATGGAGTGGGGCTAGGTGATTTGTTTTATGCATGTTTTGGATGGGTCCTGTAATTTGGGTGGGGACTGCTCTTCCGTGGGTCTATTGTTAGAATGTAAATTGTCTGATAGGGGCTGAGTGACGTTAAACAGTTCCCCAGACATTTAATTAACTCCAATACTCAAACCGTCTATTACAGAGGTTGTACCCAACTCCTGTTGCAGCCTTTTCCTTTATAAGCCCAAACATGCCTTTTTTTCAAATACCAAATCTTGGTTTTTGACCTTGAATCTCCCTCTGTTAGGCCCAATACATTTTATCACCCTGAAGTGGTTAGAAAAGAGTCCAAAGTCCTTTTCTTTAGGGGTTTTCTCTGAGTTTTGGGGGATCTGTGAATTTTGAGAATCTTACAGTCCTCCCTGTGATACTTTACTTGCTAGAGTATCATACTGGGTGAGCAAAATCCTTAATCCTCGAGAGCCAACCTTCCCCTGTAGTTTACCTATCTAAGACCCAAAACATACATTTCCCTTTAGGTGTAGTGTCCAGATGCAAACACAGGTAAGAATTCAGTTACATTCATATCCAAGCACGGAGTGGGTCCAACACCCCTGCACCACTTGGAAAATATGGTACATACATAGAAAAATAATACACGGTCACAGGACTTTATCTGAATAACGATTAAGGCTCGTCCCATACCTGGTCATAGACTTTATTGTAATGCTCGTCCCATGCTCTCTCATGTCGGGATCGGAGCATTCTGTCCCTACCCTTGCACTTTGTGTACAGTAAGTAGAAGACTTTACCGAGCTGGCAGACCACTAAAATATAGGAAGCCATTCTGATCCAGGAAGGGACCTCTATATTTTCGAAAATGTCCCACCAGGGTGGAACTGTGATATCCGAAATCTCGGCCCCTATCTCGACTGTCTTTTGTTCTAGAGTATAGAAATGTTTTTGTGATACTTCTACGGCTTTGAGTAGGGCGGTAAGATGTTCGGGTAGAGGGGGAATTTCATAGCCAAAGTATGTAACATAGTCTTGCAGGTTAGTTATGTTTTCCCTGACAGTGAGGTGAACAGTGGAGGGTTCAGGAATGGGGACAATCCGTTCCTGGGCCACTTGAACTTCTGCCTCAGGTTTAAAGCAGAAACTGCTGTCACTTACCAGACACCAGATGTGCTGTCCATGTTGGTAGTGGGGTGCACTTGTGGTGACACAATATGTCCCACCCCCTATGAATGCTACCTGCGGGGGAACATGGCCTTGTGCCATTACCTCCATGGTACAGTTAATAGGTTGTGCGCCAGCAGCTTTAAACCCGCACTGTGGTCTAGAGTAGACGTTCAAGTGCTGGGGACACAGTATTATGTGTGCACCCCGGCTCCACCACCCGGAGAGGTCAGTACTTGTCATAGCGTGCTCCCACTTTATGACATAAGGTGGGACCGCTGCAAAATGGACGTGTGCACCCCCTTGAATGATCCCAATGTTCTCCACCCTGTATACTGGTGCGGGTCGGGCTGTCCCACCCATGACCAGCATCCTCACTACTATCCCCATGATAGTGTGATTGGAATGCCCGCAATCTACTGGGACAGGGTAGGCTTCAGAGGCTAGGCAGAGCTGACACGGGCTCAGCGAATTGCTGAACGGGTGGAGGGCTGCGAGGTGCTTGTTGCTGATCCAGGAGGGGACTAAACCTTGTTTTAAATCCTCCAGGTTGCTACGGCCCTCGCCCAGCAACCATGCCCCGTATAGCACACACACCTCATTCTGTGCAGCCTGATCCAAAGCATTCAATCCTCCCGTATGAGTGCATTTACTGTTTTTGTGTGTCTTTCTAGCTCAGTGATAATTTCCTTTAAATGGACTGTCATAGCTTTGTTCTCATGTAGCTCTGAGCCTACCACTGTGTTTTCTTCCTTTAGGGTCTTTCGTAGTTGGGTTTTTAGACCATTTATTTGTGTTTGCAGTTCTATATCATCCAGGCTATTTATTACCGAGGATCCTGTATTGTAGGTAGTGAAAATATCGTTCCAGGTCCCCCTTCTTTGTCTCCCTGCGCCCATAGTGTGCTCTGCATGTAATGTGTATAGCTCTGCTTTGTCTATGTTGGCAAAGTCGAATTCGTAGAATTTCCTAAACATTTCTTTTAGTAGGGCCTGGTATAGCTGTTCTGTCTCCTTAGGACACCATTCAGGTAAGTGTACCTCGGTAAGGTTTAGGATAACTGAAGCTACTGCATAGTGTACCTCCTGATATAGTACCTTTTCGGTCGGCACTAGCACTAACCTATTCCCTGGTCCCTTGGTGCTGGTAGGACACCCCTCTATTACTGTCCGTGATGTCGGGGTCGTGGGCAAGGGCTTTCGGGGGAGTGCTATGAGTTCGGTGGCGTTGACTGGGATTGGGGAGTGTGGGAGCGCGCACGCATGCAGGCTAGAATCCCACCCCATCCCCTTCCCGGTATCTTGCCATTGGCTGGAGAAGATGATGGATATGCCTGTGGGGCAGGCCCTCTCTGATCCCCACATACAGACATAGACTCCCTGTTCCGACTCCCACCATTTATCCCAACACACACTCACTCCCCCTTGGGTCCCTGTGATCGTCCGGTGGGTGTCGTTCCCCAGTCGTTCCCAGTCGGCTGTACGGTCCCCTATGTCCCTGCTCAGCTTCCTGAACCACCACCACCTATCCAGGAGAATCCGTGCCTTGCAGGTGAGACACACACGTTTCCCCTCAGTGACACTGACCCTTGTAGCAATGACCTGTACCCTGGGGCACGGGATGGAGGCCTCCCCGTAGGTGAACCCGGTCTGGCTGGAGTATTTTGTAGAGTTAGACCCCAGCCACCCTGGCCAGCTTCCCTCATGGAAGTAAATAGCGAGCTCCTCCACACCCGGTTTGCCACCCCCAGCGGTAACGATCGGCGCTCTCTCTCCCGAGCACCCATAAATGTGGGAGTCCTCCACGTCACCTCGGTCACCGATGCTCACCCCTACCAGGGCGAGCAGGAGCAGAACCTTTCTCATGCCGATTTCCTCTCTGTAGGGACACACAAAACAGATACCCATGTCCCGAGAAGGTTCTCTGGCTTGACAAAGTGATCGAGTTTCGAAACTTAAAACTTACTTATTGTAAAATAATTAAATAATAAAAAACCTAAAACTACCAAAACTGTAAAACCATCTAGATACATCAGAAACACTATGTACATCCGCCACCTGTCTCCGGACAGCCAGGCTAATTCCTGTTCGGCCTCTGTCTTGTATGGCTTCTGGGCAGCTTGTACGCCTGGGTGTAAGGTGGCCTGTACCGCAGGACCCGGAGAGTCCTTCTTAAAGCAACTGGGGGTTTCCCTGAATCCCAGATGATCGGGGGAGTGTCCCCTCCCGTACTACAGCATACTACCCCCTTCTGTGTGGCTGCTGAGTCCCTGTCCTGTCCTGTGGGTTCTGCGCAGCCTGAGGCTGCAGGCTGGGGACCCCTCTCGTTCTCTTTGCCCACCGCTACCTCTCCTGTGAGTCCCTCACCGTTGGAGGCTGCAGGCTGGGGATCCTTATTCCTAGAATGATCCCTGACCTTGGGCATTCTTTTACGGGTTGCGACCCTTCCGGGGCTGAACCATTGAAACTGATGCGCTGGTGACCACGGTAGTTTTGGCTGTGGTGTGCGAGGAGACCTTCTTAGGGCTCCGGCTACCGGGGGTGCGTCCGAGTCCCAAATAATTGGTGGGATTGTGGGGGGTGGTGTGGTAGGGGTCAGCCTCACCTCTGACTCAGTGAGCGGTTCGAATCGCTCCCACTCCCTGGTTCTAAACCTTGGACTTATTTAGGGGTCGTGAACAAAGGTGCAGTAGACAACAGGTTTTGATGAAAGAACTTTGACTTTTATTCAAGGAAGTAAAACACAACACAAACACTCTTATCATTCTAAAGGTGGGGAACACTTCGGTACAAGCGAGGGAAATAACATTAGAAGAATACTTCACCCCTCCCAATCCCACTTCACTAGCTAGGTTGGACTCTGGAGAACCAGGGATAATGCTCACCAAACGAATCCTTGACAGTTGAGAGTTAGGGTTTAGAGTCTTTTGAGTAAAAGGTTTCGTGAGGCCCTTGTTGCCGCGAGGTGTCCGATGGTCACTGAGGCAGTCACTCTGGTCTCTTCTTGCATGTCGGTCTGCTTGTGAAGTTGTTGGCCTTCTTTGTTGAACTTCTTGCTGTAACTCTGCCTCTGTTTAAACTGTCTTCTTCTGAGCTGTGGAACTGCCTTCTTGCAGAACTGTGGAAACTGCCTTCTGCCTGCTTGTCCTGAACCCAGGCTTTCAATTCTGTTGAACTTGCACTCTTTACTGGAGAACTTCCACTGTTGTAACTGCTTGATGGGCCTTCAATTATACTAAATTGAAGTGGCCTTGTCAAAACCAAATCAAATCCTGGTCATTGTAAGACCTCATCAACAGTAACGACTTTACTAAGTGTCAAATGGCTTGCGTCCTGTCGATCTGTTGTTTAATCGGAGTTTGCATTGTCCTCGTGTTTTGGGTTTCTTGAATGGGCCTGGAGATTTTCAAAAGGTGTCTTGAATTATTCGAATTATGCATGGTTTTGATGGGTCTGCGATAGGTTTTAATGGGTCCTGTGTTTTGGGTGGGGCTGCCTTCTCCCAGGGCCTATTGTCCAAATGTTAATGCTTGCTGAGGCTTGAGTGAGGTCATCCCGATTCCCAGACAATGCAATACCCAAAACTGCTATTTACAGAGGTTGACCCCACCTCCCGTGCAGCCTTTTCTCCCTTACAGGTCCAGACATGTCCTTTTAAAATGCCAAAACTTGGTTTTGGTCTTAAATTCCTTAGGTTAGGCCCAAATGCATTTTTATCACTCTGGGGTAGTTCCAAAGTCCTTTTTCCTTAGGTTTTGGGGATCTGCAAATTTTGGAAACCTGACAGGATGGCCCCTCCAGTGATACAAGCCACTGCCCCCACCGGTGCGGTCTGTGAGTCTGCCACAGCTGCTGGCTGAGGATCTCTATCTTTAGGGCGGTTCACCCTTGCTGGCTGTTCCCCTTTCTCGGGTTTGTACAGTTTACATTGGTTAATGTGGAACCACTTGGTGTGGCGGGGCATCTTTATGGCGTAGACCATGGGGCTTGCCTTGTCGACAATGTTGTAGGGCCCCATGTACAATGGTTCAAAACTCCCTACCCGGGCAAAATTCCTAACCATGACCTGATCCTCTATCTCCCATTCGTGGTGCTTGTGGGGTTCCAGCAGCAGTCGGTTACTCCGATGCTGTTTTCCCATGTTGCTCGCAGCCTGCCAGTGGACCTGTTTAAGGTGTTCAAACTGATTCCTGACGAATCTGTCCCGGTTCACCTCTCTGAGCTGCCCTTCCGTGAGCACCGGGGCTAGCACATGGGTGGGGGTCCGCATAACCCTGCCAGTCATGAGCTCGTGTGGGGAATACCCCGTGCTTTTTGAATGGCTGGCTCAGATCCCCATTAGGACCAACGGTATGAGTTCTACCCACCTTTTGGGTGAGTCTCCCATCTCCTTCTGCAGCCTTTCCTTAATGATACGGGTAAAACGCTCCACAGGACCCGATGACTGCGGGTTGTGGGCGACGTGCCATTTCCCTTCAATGCCGAGTACCCTGAGGGTCTCTTGCATGACCTGCCCGGTAAAATGACTCCCCTGGTCGGACTCCACATACTGTGGTAGTCCCCACCGTGAGAACACTTCCCTGACTAGGATCCTAGCCGTACCCAATGCAGTAGCCGTATGGCATGGGAGTGCTTCTACCCACTTTGAGAACACATCCACCAGGACTAGGCAGTACTTAAAGCCTCCCTGGGCGGTGGGTAGGGGCCCAATGTAATCGACCTGGATCGACTGCCATGGTCCCTCTACCCTCCTGATGTGTCCCATAGATACCTTCCTTTTCTGGGGGTCTGGGTTGTTAGCAGCACACACCAAACAGCCGGCACAAAACTCGCAGACCTCTTCCCTGAGTCCTGGCCACCATCCTGTCTGTTCCACCCGTTGCCAGGTGGTCTCAGGTCCGGGATGCCCCGCTCCTGGACCCTCATGGGCCAGTTGGAGGAATTCCCTTCGGTGCTGCTGCGGCACTACCCATTGTTCCCCCCTGAACAGCATGCCTTCCTTAACGGTGATGGCTGCTGTGCCGTATGGGCCCTCTACCTTCTCCCCTTTTGTAAGCGCGTTCAGGACGGTCTTGAGGACGGTGTCCTGGGCTTGGGCCTGCTTTAAGTCCGGGGCCAAGGCTACCCCCTGTATGCCTCCCTTGCTCCGGATTGCGGCTACCGGACCTGTTTGGTATGCATCCCAGAATACCCCTTCCCTGGCCCCCTGTTTGGCCAGCTCGTCTGCCTTTCGGTTGCTCTCCCACTTGGGCTCTGTTTTTGAATGGGCCTTGACCTTATGGATATAGACCTTCCCTTCCTCCCCCACGGCCGCCATGATTTTCTCCAACAGGGGCTTTATGGTGAGGGGTCTCCCATCAGCGGAGGTATATCCATGACGGGACCAGATGGCCAGGTACGCCATACACGAATTGCATGTGAACAGGCTGTCCGAGCAAATCGTGTATGGGGTAGGGAATTTCTCGGGGTGTGTAACCACGTACACCACCGCAGACAGTTCAGCCTGCTGGGTGCTCATGGTGCTGGGGAGTTTAATTGCCAGGGCAATGCCTGCCTCCTGGTCATAAACTCCACACCCGGTGAGTCGTTCTCCAGCAGATGCTGTGCTCGAACCATCCACATAGATTTCGCGGCCTGTGGGGTGTATCCCGGCCCGAAAACCTATGTTGACTTCCCATACTCCTTCAATGGAACACCGGTGGGCTGTCCCTGGGTAGATCATGTTGGCTGCGAGCTTCGGCTCGCAGAGACCTTTCACCCTTAGGTCCATCTGGGAGAGAAGTAGGGTCCAGCGAGCAATACGGGCACTGCTCACTGTCCCGTCTTTGATTCTCCATCTAAGAGCATCTGGATGGGCGTGTGATGGGTGAGGAGGGTGATGGGAGATGTTTCTGTGAAGATCAATGATCTTTTCACAGCCCAGTGAGTGGCGAGGAGGTGCTTCTCACAGTTGGAGTAGCCCTTCTCCACATCAGTGAGTATCCTGGAGGAGTAGACCACTGGTCTCAGCTGGCCGTGCCGCTCTTGGAGCAGCACAGCACTCAGACTGTCCCCGCTGGCTGCTACCTCCAGAAAAAACTCATTTTCCCCATCAATAACCCCTAGAGCCGGCGCGGTCTGCAGGTCCTTCTTTAATTTTACAAATGCTGCCTCGCAACCCTCGTCCCAGGCCCACTCCACACCCTTGTGTAGGAGTCGGAGCAGAGGGGCTGCTGTGGCTGCATAATCTTCAATGAAATCTCTGCAGTACCCGGTTAGCCCTAGAAAAGATCTCACTCCTGTAACTGTGTTGGGGGCCGGTAACTCCTGCACTGCTTCCCTCCTAGCTTTATCGATGGCCCTTTCCACAGTGCGCACAGTCAGCCCTAGGAATTTTACTTCCTGTTGGCCGATTTGTACCTTCTTTGGGTTCACTTTGAAGCCTTCTTGCCTGAGCAGCATGTGTCAATGGTGTGTGTGTGGGAGAGAGTCCCTGAGTCTGTCTGTGTCAATGGTGTGTGTGTGGGAGTGAGTCCCTGAATCTGTGTGTGTCAATGGTGTGTGTGTGTGGGAGTGAGTCCCTGAGTCTGTCTGTGTCAATGGTGTGTGTGTGGGAGAGAGTCCCTGAGTCTGTCTGTGTCAATGGTTTGTGTGTGGGAGTGACTCCCAGACTCTGTGTGTGTCAATGGTGTGTGTGTGTGGGAGTGACTCCCTGAATCTGTGTGTGTCAATGGTATGAGTGTGTGGGAGTGACTCCCTGAATCTGTGTGTGTCAATGGTGTGAGTGTGTGGGAGTGACTCCCTGAATCTGTGTGTGTCAATGGTGTGTGTGTGTGGGAGTGAGTCCCTGAGTCTGTGTGTGTCAGTGGTGTGTGTGGGAGTGAGTCCCAGAGTCTGTGTGTGTCAGTGTGTGTTTACTAGTTGTCTGAGTTGTGTGTCTGTGTTGTGTGCAGAAGGAGCTTTACTCTGTATCTAACCCATGCTGTACCCACCCTGGGAGTGTTTGATGGGACAGTGTAGAGGGAGCTTTACTCTGTATCTAACCCGTGCTGTACCTGCCCTGGGAGTGTTTGATGGGACAGTGTAGAGGGAGCTTTACTCTGTATCTAACCCATGCTGTACCTGCCCTGGGAGTGTTTGATGGGACAGTGTAGAGGGAGCTTTACTCTGTATCTAACCCATGCTGTAGCTGCCCTGGGAGTGTTTGATGGGACAGTGTAGAGGGACCTTTACTTTATATCTAACCCAGGCTATAACTGGGCCTGGGGAGTGTTTGATGGGACAGTGTAGAGGGAGCTTTGCTCTGTATCTAACCCGTGCTGTACCTGCCCTGGGAGTGTTTGATGGGACAGTGTAAAGGGAGCTTTGCTCTGTATCTAACCCGTGCTGTACCTGCCCTGGGAGTGTTTGATGGGACAGTGTAAAGGGAGCTTTGCTCTGTATCTACCCCGTTCTTTACCTGCCCTGGGAGTGTTTGATGGGACAGTGTAGAGGGAGTTTTACTCTGTATCTAACCCGTGCCGTGGTCCCCTCTACCGTGGTCGACACGGCCCTCGACCGTGTCCGTTCTATCTCCCGCACATCTGCCCTCACCCCTGCCCCTCCCTCCCGGAACCACGATAGGGTTCCCCTTGTCCTCACCTTTCACCCCACCAGCCTCCACATTCAACGGATCATCCTCCGCCATTTCCGCCACCTCCAGCGTGATCCCACCACCAAACACATCTTCCCCTCACCTCCCCTTTCAGCATTCCGCAGGGACCGCTCCCTCCGCGACACCCTAGTCCACTCCTCTACCACCCCCAGCACCCCTTCCCCTTCGCCCGGCACCTTCCCGTGCACGCGCAGGAGATGCAACACATGCCCTTATACCTCCCCTCTTCCCACTGTCCAGGGCCCCAAACACCCCTTCCAGGTGAAACAGCGATTTACTTGTACTTCCTGCAATCTAGTATACTGTATTCGCTGCTCACGATGTGGACTCCTCTACATTGGGGAGACCAAACGCAGATTGGGTGACCGCTTTGCGGAACACCTCCGTTCAGTCCGTAAGGGGGACCCCGAGCTCCCGGTGGCCTGTCACTTTAATTCACCGCTTCACTCCCACTCTGACCTCACCGTCCTCGGCCTAATACACTGTTCCACGGAAGCTCAGCGTAAGCTCGAGGAACAGCACCTCATCTTTCGTTTAGGCACGCTACAGCCCTCTGGACTCAATATCGAGTTCAACAATTTTAGATCATAACCTCAGCTCCAATCACATTTATATTTTATTTTATCCACCCTTTTATTTGTCCCCCCCACCTTTTTTTTCCTCCTAGAAGCTGGCAGCTGTCCTTCATTCTGCCAGTAGATTTCACACTTCATTCAGCCTTAATCTGTCACATTAACACCACCTCTAGCCTTGCATATCTCTTAATGTCTCTTAATGTCTCTTCATCTCCTCCTTTGTTCCTTTATCCCCTCCCCCTTTTCCCAGCTTTACCCTGGCCTTAAATCTATTTGATTTCCAGCTCTTCCCAGTTCTGATGAAAGGTCATCGACCTGCGTGCTGTGCTTCCCCTGGGAGTGTTTGATGGGACAGTGTAGATGGAGCTATACTCTGTATCTAACCCATGCTGTACCTGCCCTTTGAATGTTTGATGGGACAGTGTAGAGGGAGCTTTACTCTGTATGTAACCCGTGCTTTACTTGCCCTGGGAGTGTTTGATGGGACAGTGTAGAGGGAGCTTTACTCTGTATCTAACCAGTGCTACACCTGCCCTGTGAGTGTTTAGGCATATAAATAGTAAAAGGGAAGTAAGAGGAGGGGTGGGGTCGATTAGGGATCAAATAGGAGACCTGTGCATGGCGGCAGAGGGTATGGCTGAGGTACTAAATGAGTACTTTGCATCTGTCTTCACCAAGGAAGAGGATGCTGTCATAGACACAGTGAAGGAGGAGGTAGTGGAGACACAGGATAGGATAAAAATTGATAAAGAAGAGGTATTAGAAAGGCTGGCTGTACTTAAAGTAGATAAGTCACCAGGAGCGGATGGGATGCATCCTCGGATGCTGAGGGAATTGAGGGCGGAAATCACGGAGGTACTGGCCATAATATTCCAATCCTTCTTAGATTTGGTGGTAGTGCCAGAGGACTGGAGAATTACAAATGTTACACCCTTGTTCAAAAAAGGGTGTAAAGATAAACACTGCAATGACAGGCTGTCCATTTAACCTCGGTAGTGGAGAAGCTTTTTAAAACAGTAATCAGGGACAAAATTAACTGTAACTTGGATAGGTGTGGTTTAGTTAAGGAAAGCCAGCACGGATTTGTTAAAGGCAAATTGTGTTTAACCAACTTAATCAAGTTTTTTGATGAGGTAACAGCGAGGGTTGATGAGGGCAATGCGGTTGACGTGGTGTACATGGACTTTCAAAAGGCATTTGATAAAGTGCCACATAATAGGCTCGCCAGCAAAGTTGAAGCCCATGGAATAAAAGGGACAGTGGTAGCATGGATACGGAATTGACAGGAAACAGAGAGTAGTGGTGAACAGTTGTTTTTCGGACTGGAGGAAGGCATACAGTGGTGTTCCCCAGGGGTCGGTACTAGGACCACTGCTTTTCTTGATATATATATATTAATGACTTGGATGTGGGTGTACAGGGCACAATTTCAAAATTTGCAGATGACACAAAACTTGAAAGTATAGTGAACAGTGAGGAGGAGAGTGATAGACTTCAGGAAGACATAGACAGGCTGGTGGAATGGACGGACACGTGGCAGAAGAAATTTAACACAGAAAAGCTTGAAGTGATACATTTTGGTAGAAAGAATGAGGAGAGGAAATATAAACTAAATGGTACAAACCTGAAGGGGGTGCATGAACAGAGAGACCTGGGGGTATGTGTACACAAATCATTGACGGTGGTAGGGCCGGTTGAGAAAGCAGTTAAAAAGGCTTACGGGATACTGGGCTTCATAAACAGAGGTGTGACTGGGGGCGCGTTGGAGGCGGGACTGCTGCTTGTCGGGTCAATGTCCCGCCTCCATTGATTTGTGGCCAACCCACGCTATTTTCCCTTGATTGACCTAGTTAAGCCCGCCCAGCGGGCTTTGCAGGCCAATTAAGGGAAAGCCAGTTGCAGAGAACGTCAATGTATGACGTGTCATCTGTCAAAAAATTTTGACAGATGAATTGTCATTGTTTGACAGCTCTGTGAAGCTGTCAAACACTGACATTCTCTGCAGTTTGATGAGGTCTTGCATACTAGTCCGAGAGGAGGTCCGAGAGTCTCCACATACAAACCGACTGAAGCGTGCAGGAAGAAACAAAGGCAAGCACACTTTTAAAAACACTTTGCACTTACCTCAGATACTCACCTCTACACTCTTGCACCCCTCCGACCCCCGCAGACCCACTACTCTCCTCGCTGACCTGATGGGTTTTGGAGCCTTCGGGAAGCCCGCACTTGTGAGGGCAAAAAGGGGATAATCCTATTTTCTGCCTGTTAACTACCTGTTAACAGGCAGTTAATAGGCTTTAATCCCTTCCCGCCTCCAAGGAGACAGGACCCGGCACAGGACGGCTACCCGCCTCCTGGGAAGATGGCATGGAGGCGGGTTGGGGGCGGGTTGCCAACCGGCCCCCAAAATCTGTCATTTTCCCGGCAGTCCCGCCTCCATACCCGCCTCCCCAGGGCTGGCAAAATCACCCCCATAGAATATAAAAGTGTGGAAATTATGATGAACCTGTATAAAACACTGGTTCGGCCCCAACTGGAGTATTGTGTCCAATTCTGGGCACCGCACTTCAGGAAAGATGTGAAGGCTTTAGAGAAAGTGCAGAACAGATTTACAAGAATGATTCCAGGAATGAGGGACTTCAGTTACGGTGATAGACTGGAGAAGCTGGGGTTGTTCTCCTTGGAGCAGAGAAGATTGAGAGGAGATTTGATGGAGGTGTTCAAAATCATGAGGGGTCTGGACAGAGTAAATAGAGAGAAACTGTTCCCATTGGCAGAAAAGGGTCAAGAACCAGAGGACACAGATTTAAGGTGATTAGCAAAAGAATCAAAGGCGACATAAGAACAAACTTTTTTACACAGCAAGTGGTTGAGATCTGCAATGCACTGCCTGAGAGGGTGGTGGAGGCAGACTCAATCTTATCTTTCAAAAGGGAGTTGGATAAGTCTCTGAAGGAAAACATTTGCAGGGCTACGGGGAAAGGTCAGGGCAGCCGAATAGCCTTCTTCCGTCCTGTAATCAGTCTATGATTCTACGATTCTATGTTTGATGGGAAAGTGTAGAGAGAGCTTTATTTTATCTAACCCATGCTATACTTGCTCTAGGTTTGTTTGATGGGACAGTGTAGAACGAGCTTTACTCTGTATCTAACCCGTGCTGTATCTGCCCTGGCAGTGTTTGATGGGGCAGTGTAGAGGGAGCTTTACTCTGTATCTAACCCGTGCTGTACCTGCCCTGGGAGTGTGTGATGCGACAGTGTAGAGGGTGCTTTATAGAGTCGGGGGGCTAGAAATTCGGTATCGCCCCATTTGGGGCGCAATTATCGGCCGGGTGCAAAGTTTAGCGACTGGCGCAAATTATCACCTCTGACTGCAAACTTGGCTTCTATCGCTCCTGGAGGTGATTGGATCACTAAATCAGGCACTGCACACCTGTCTTAAGGTGCTAACGCCGAGGAGCGAGGCGCTAACTCAGAGCGCTGGCGAAGCTCAGGTGCTGTCAGTTAGCGATGGAACACAGACACACTGGCGCCGGCCAGTTCTTAAAGGGGGGGGTCGATCTTGCTCTCCAGCCACACCCTGCTCATTGCAGCCTTGAATCTCGGCCTGGAGAGACCTGTACATCAATTCTGCTGGAAAGAACAATGGAGAGGCACAGGCAAAGAGCTCAGAGTGAAGCCCCCACAGTCTCTTCTAAATCGATGCAAGGAAGGGCAAATCAAAATGAACCTGCAAAGTGCTGCTCAGTAGCCAAAACTCCTTCACACAGCGTTGATTCTCTCCAGAAGTCTCTCTCTCTCTCTCTCAGAATCAGTGGTGCAAAAACATCTCTCACAAAAAAGGCAGGAAGAGGGGGCCTTTAAATAGCGCTCCCCCAGCCCCTTACCGACTGGGAAACGCTCCCCTCAACTTGTCGATGCTAGCGGCAGGCGGAAAGGAAGGGGGCGCGACTCAATATCCAGTCCGGGGTGCTACCGGGGCGTTGCATGCTCGACTGACGTCACGATCTGTGGGCGCAGGAGATCGTGGCGGTAGTGTTTAGCGCCGCTGCGAAAACTTGTCAATTTCGCAAGCGGCGCAAACATCACCGCGCCCGGGTGCTAGTTGCGTTGCGCCCCATTATCACCCTCTTAGGGCGCTAACGGGAGGCGCAAAGCAACCGAAGTTTTCCCCCATAGAGTCATAACGTCACAGAAGGAGGCCATTCAGTCCATCGAGTCCGTGCCGGCTCTCTGCAGAGCAATCCAGTCAGTCCCATTCCCCCCGCTCTATCCCCGTAGCCCTGCACTGGTTTCCCTCAAGTGCCTATCCAGTCTCCCCTTGAAAACATCGAGTGTCTCCGTTTCCACCACTTCCATCGGCAGAGAATTCCAGATCCTCACAACTCGCTGCGTAAAAAGGTTTTTCCTCACATCTCTTGCCCAAAACCTTAAATCTGTGTCCCCTAGTCCTTGTACCATCAACTAGTGGGAACAGCCTTTCCCTATCTAGCCTATCCAAACCCGTCATAATTTTGTACACCTCTATCAAATCACCCCTCAACCTC
>JASTWF010000400.1:133787-241287 GCA_030390025.1 Squalus acanthias
CCCCCCCTATAATCATTGCACCACACTTCACTACATTTCCTTCTCCTCACACACGCCACCAGTACAACCCTCACCTCCTCACTGCTTTCATCTTACCCTCTGCATGTCAGCTATTCCCCCATGACAGGCACATTCTCGATACACCTCACAAGACTCTCCTTTCTGCCTTGCAGGACAAGGTCATGCACCACCTGCACCAGGAGGGTGCCATCAGAGGAGGCCGTGCCTGCCTGCGCATGCTGTCCCCTGCGGCGAGAGCGTGCAGCGGGGGGAGAGTCAAAGCCCTGGCCACTGGCAGCTCTGGAGGGTTTCCGCACACCTCCTTGTCTTCTGTCTTTGTTGCTTCTGACCTCTATCTCAGCCCACACTCTCTGCATGACAAGCCGCAGCTGTTTTCACCGGCCACGCATCTCGCTCTCGCCCTTCAGACTAAAAGCTAACCCTTGTTTGTGCACACACTGGGGAAACACTTTGTAGGAGCACTAGGATAGGAAAAGCAGCGCACAAGACAGGCACCAGGGGTTGTACAAGGGTGATCCTTCATTCTTTATTTAGATACGGATGGAATTGAGTTGTTTGATCCATTTGGCGTTTATTTTGGATTTGCTGTTGGTGTTTACATTCATCGTGAAGTGAGGACAGGACCCATGAGGCTACACTGCAGGAAGGTGATGGTGAGGACCGCGCCACTACAGTGGGGCTGGGAGGGATGGTTCAGGTGAAGCACTCTTCAATCAGCTGCTCTCCGAGAGCTCTGTATCTCAGGTTGAAGTCGCTCCTCCTGCTCCTGCACTTGTTGCTGCCCAGGTGGTGGGAAGGGCTGGTCCCTCAAGATGGCGAATGTGGGGAGCATGCACCAGAAATCTCGATACCCGCTCGGCTGAGTAATGCAGGGCTCCTCCAGAGCAGTCCAGGCAGCGGAGGCGTCGCTTCAGGATGCCGATTGTTTGCTCAGTGATGTTCCTCATGGCAGCACGGCTCTCGCTATAGGCCTGCTGTGCACATGTGCACAGGTTCCTGACCAGAATCACGGATAAAGTCTGAAGGGGATAGCCCTCGTTGCCCAGTAGCTAGCCTGTGACGTGGTGTGGCATCCTGGTTGGAATAAAGACGGCACAGAGGACTGGCGCAGGGTGAAGGAGTCGTGATAGCGGGCACAGACCCGCATGATGCATTGCCTATGGTCACACACCAGCTGCACATTGAGGGAGTGGAATCCCTTTCGTTTGAGAAAGATGCCAGGTTGGTGATTGCCTTGCATACAGTCAATGGCACCCTACACCCTGGGTAAGCCTGCCATGTGGACAAAGTCTTGTGCTCGCTCCGCCTGCCTCGCTCTGTCCATTGGAGAATGAACTGTAGGTGTTGCTCATGGTGTACAGAGTCTTGGTGACCACCCTGATACAGCGATGTACAACAAGCTGCGATATGTCACTAATGTCACCCACTGCAGGCTGAAAGGAGCCCTTGGCATCAAAGCTGAGGGCCACGATCACTTTGACAGCCACAGGCAGTGCTGTCCATGACCTGGGGCGAGGCTGGAGTGGTGGCTGCAGCAGGTGACACAGGCAGTGACAGCCTCCTTGGTGAAGCGTAGGTGCCTCAGACATTGCCCCTCAGTGAAGTTAATGTTGGGGAAGTGCTCTCTGAAGACCCTCTGTGGGTCTGGCCTCCTGTGCAGTGCCCTCCTCCTCCTCCTCCTCCTCCCTCTTGTCCCAGCTACTCCTGCTCTCTCCTACCTTCCTTGCTGCTCCCCCTTGTCCTCCAGCCCCAAAAGCAGTCCGACCAGACTACCTATGACGGCAGTCAAGCTGGTTAACCAGCAGCTAACTTGTATGTAGTGGATGAGTCCATTAAATCGCACTGCTGCAGGATCCCTGTTGCCTATTAGCGCCATGATTTTCTGGGCGAGTTTTTCATCTGGCGAGTCAGGCACTGGGCTGGCCCAAAATCACTCGCCATATTGAACACTTAGGGACCCGCTTTACACATTTTTGATGGCAGCCTATAGTGGTCCCTTTAAGGTCCACTAGTTAGCCCACATGTAGAGCACCCGATTTTACACTGGGGGCCCCAGTTAGGCCCCTTATTTGCATATGCAAGGAGTCTAATGCCTGTTGCACGCACAGGCCCTGGACACCTATATTTTTTTCCCGAAGTAACATGGCGGGCGGTAAACTTCTGGCTTGTAATGAGCGTGCGCGTCCTGCCCGCCATATTGGAGGCTTAGGCGCCCATTTAATGCCTGAATAACGGGTGTGGCACCATCGAATGCCAAGGCCTCGGCCTGTCAATGAGGGGTATGATGTTGGGACATGGAATGTCCGACCAGAAACAGTGAGAGACGCATAATCCGGAATAGCTTTGAAAGGGGAAACGGAAATATATTCAAAAAAGAAAAATGTCAAAGAATGCGGTGAACAGGCTGTGATGGGACTACATAGAGAGTCCGTTCAGAGAACCAGCACAAGGACAGGAGCAATGGGCCGAATGGCCTCCTGCTATTCTGCAAATTTCCATTGTTCCAACTCTTGACTTACCCCATAAAGATCAGGGACTGAACCAGACACAGTTTGATGCATAGCTCTTAACTATTTTATTACTAAACTTCTGCATTGTGGAGACAGGATAATATGAATCAGAAACGGAATAACTTGGTTTTGGAATCACATTAACTGCGTCATGAAGCACAACTCTATTTATAATTCATTGTATCATTGTTTTAACTGGATTCAAATTAACATAATTCATCAATAATAGCCTACTTCCAGGATTGCAGTATGTGATTGATAATATTAACCTTCATTAACATAATACAATAAAAAGTAGCAATTGCACGCGTCCTGTATAAGTCCATATCATGGACAACATTAATATAAAATATATGACCTCTATGATTGGGTAGCAGTTTGAATGCTGCATCCAGTCAGGTCCACCTTCCAGTGATACAATAGCAAAATACTGCGGATGCTGGAAATCCGAAATAACAACAGAGAATGCTGGAAAAACTCAGTAGGCCAGGTAGCATCCGTGGAGAGAGAAACAGAGTTAACGTTTCAGGTCGAAGACCTTTCGTCAGAACTGGAAAAAAGCAGGAAATGGAACAGATTTTAAAGCAAGTTTAGGGGCTGGGAAATGGGGGAGGGGATGAAAGAACAAAAGGGAAGGTCAGTGATAGGATGGAAGGCAGGAGAAGTAAAGAGGCGTTAAGAGATATTCAAGGCAAGAGGAGGTGGTAATGGGACAGGTTAAGGAACAAAGGATGGCTCTAGATGAAGTGTGAATTGCGATGGCAGAATGAAGGACAGCTGCCCTGTGGGAGAGAAGAACAAAAGACACAGACAAAAAGTGTGGATAAAAAATATATATATGTGATAGGGGCCGAGGTTATGATCTGAAATTGTTGAACTCTATGTTGGAACAATGCAAGAGGCCGAGGACGGTGAGGTCTGAGTGAGATTCATTGTTCCACGGAAGCTCCACATAAGCTCGAGGAACAGCACCTCATCTTTCGATTAGGCACTCTACAGCCCTCTGGACTCAACATAGAGTTCAACAATTTCAGATCATAACCTCGGCCCCTATCACATATTTATATTTTTTATCCACACTTTTTGTTTGTGTCTTTTTTTCTTCTCTCCCACATGGCAGCTGTCCTTCATTCTGCCATCGCAATTCACACTTCATCTGGAGCCATCCTTTGTTCCTCAACCTGTCCCATTACCACCTCCTCTTGCCTTGAATATCTCTTAATGCCTCTTTACTTCTCCTGCCTTTTATCCTATCACAGACCTTCCCTTTTGTTCTTTCATCCCCTCCCCCATTTCCCAGCCCCTAAACTTGCTTTAAAATCTGTTCCATTTCCTGCTTTTTTCCAGTTCTGACGAAAGGTCTTCGACCTGAAACGTTAACTCTGTTTCTCTCTCCACGGATGCTGCCTGGCCTGCTGGGTTTTTCCAGCATTCTCTGTTGTTATTCCACCTTCCAGTGAGCTGGTTCCAGACCGTGGGCTGAGAGACATCTAAGTCCTCCTCCTGCCAGATTCCCCAGCGGCCTTCCTCCAACTGCTTGCCTGGAGTTACACTCGATGTCCTCCTAACTAATATTGCTGAGATCACTTTTGGAAAACACAAGTATTGGCTACTCTCTGAAATCCACCTAAAGAGAGGCTATTCAAAGACTTTCTACTCCTCTCGACCTCTGGAAAACAACGGGCTGGGGGGTGGGGGAGAATGTTGCCTTTAGTACACAGTCTTATCTTGGCCAAAGGGTTACTGCAGGAAATCTGACCCATCAATCACCCCATGCGAAATATGGAGTTTCCATTGAATCTATACAAACACTGTCCAAATAAATCACTCTTGAAGGTTCATTGCTCTGCGCTAAATTGAGAATTCCACTTTGTATGTTATTGCCAAGAAGTTTGGCTCCAATAATTGGAAGCCCTGGCTGTACATTCACAGACGTTCGATTGGCCATTTGCTCCTTTGGGTGTTTTTAGGGCCATTAGTTCAGTCACCTCCTGCCAGTTGTCTCTTTGTCTCTGCATTCTAATCCCATTGTGCAGGATTTTCTGCAGCTTCTACATCTCGCTGCGCTTCAAAGCATTCGTGAGTCCCTGTAATGGGCGAGTGTATTTGGGGGCAAGTGCGTTACATACAAAAGCAAAATACTGCGGATGCTGGAAATCTGAAATAAAAACAGAAAATGCTGGCAATACTCAGCAGGTCAGGCAGCCTCTGTGGAACGAGAAACAGAGTTAACGTTTCAGGGCGATGACGAAGCCTTCTGACAAAGGATCATCGACCTGAAACGTTAACTCTGTTTCTCGCTCTACAGATGCTGCCTGACCTGCTGAGTATTTCCAGCATTTTCTGTTTTTATTGCGTTACATACAAGTTGTAGCATGTGGTGGAACTCAGGTTCAACTGTCCCCAGAATGTGGGGCTTCAGACGTCAGCTTAACCTCTGTGAGGTGGCACTAAGTGAAGGTCAGGGTGCTCCAGAGTGTCCCGGCCATTCTCAGCGGGCATAATCAGGACAGTACTGAGAGTGCCAAATGGCCCGCCCAGCCTCTCACACACTGGAGAAAACCAGTGCGGGGAGTTAAACACCTCCCGGAACTCAGCATTCAGTGTTTGTTAACGAGCTAGTTTATCAAATTCTAACAGCTTCATGAGTTTGAACACATGCAGTAAAGCAAATATTTACAGGGCTGAATAACGGGCAGTTTTTAATATTATAAACAGACCATATGGAAACAGACCATAATTATATGGCAACTTTGGGAAGACTAATATGAGAATATGCAACAGGTCTATGTCCTGCTAACCATCTGCTCACTGCTAAGCTTGGAATTTTTCCTCCAGTTAAAGTCTATGATTTGAACAGTTTCAAAAACGCAATCTAGACTGACAGGGAAAGGGTAGAAAAGACTAATTACACAATAGTGCATTCCACAGGAGGCACCATGATGGATACCTCGGTCTTGAGCCTGGTGCGTTTGGCTCTTTGTTCGACACTTCCAGGAGTTGTGGGAAGCCC
Organism: Squalus acanthias; assembly: GCA_030390025.1. NCBI lineage: Eukaryota > Metazoa > Chordata > Chondrichthyes > Squaliformes > Squalidae > Squalus > Squalus acanthias. The sequence goes on from JASTWF010000400.1 coordinate 139,332, forward strand.
ATCGGAAGCAGAAACTATTAACTCCTAAAGTGTCAAACCTTGGCTGATGAATGGGGGAAGGTGGTCTCCCAGCGACAGGGAATGAGCCTCCTCTCAGTTCGCCTTCTGGTGAAGGGTAGACTCCATCTTGCGTGACTTTCCCAAGTGCTGGCTCAATTCTATGGACAGGGTATCCGACATCTGCTCTACTTGACTGGCAAGGTGGTCGATGGCCTGAAGCATTGCCTCCATCTTCCAAACCTTCTCCTTGAACCTACAGGAGGAGAGGGCAATCACAGTATTGAAGCAAGATCCGAAGAGGATCCAACAAGCATCTCTATGTCTGATAATGCAATGGGGCACAAACAAAACAAGCTGCCATTATTCGAGCCCAATAATGTGCAGAGCGAGCTTTACTCTGTATCTAACTCGTGCTGTACCTGCCCTGGGAGTGTTTGATGGGACAGTGTCGAGGGAGCTTTACTCTGTATCTAACCTGTGTTGTACCTGCCCTGGGAGTGTTTGATGGGACAGTGTCGAGGGAGCTTTACTCTGTATCTAACCCGTGCTGTACCTGCCCTGGGAGTGTTTGATGGGACAGTGTAGAGGGAGCTTTACTCTGTATCTAACCCGTGCTGTACCTGCCCTGGGAGTGTTTGATGGGACAGTGTAGAGGGAGCTTTACTCTGTATCTAACCCGTGTTGTACCTGCCCTGGGAGTGTTTGATGGGACAGTGTAGAGGGAGCTTTACTCTGTATCTAACCCATGCTGTACCTGCCCTGGAAATGTTTGATGGGACAGTGTAGAGGGAGCTTTACTCTGTATCTAACCCATGCTGTACCTGCCCTGGGAGTGTTTGATGGGACAGTGTAGAGGGAGTTTTACTCTGACCTAACCCGTGCTGTACCTGCCCTGGGAGTGTTTGACCGGGCAGTGTAGAGGGAGCTTTACTCTGTATCTAACCAGTGCTGTACCTGACCTGGAAGTGTTTGATGGGACAGTGTCAAGAGAGCTTTACTCTGTATCTAACCCGTGCTGTACCTGCCCTGGGAGTGTTTGATGGGACAGTGTAGAGGGAGCTTTACTCTGTATCTAACCAGTGCTGTACCAGACCTGGAAGTGTTTGATGGGACAGTGTAGAGGGAGCTTTACTCTGTATCTAACCCGTGCTGTACCTGCCCTGGGAGTGTTTGATGGGACAGTGTAGAGGGAGCTTTACTCTGTATCTAACCAGTGCTGTACCAGACCTGGAAGTGTTTGATGGGACAGTGTCGAGGGAGCTTTACTCTGTATCTAACCCGTGCTGTACCTGCCCTGGGAGTGTTGATGGGACAGTGTAGAGGGAGCTTTACTCTGTATCTAACCAGTGCTGTACCTGACCTGGAAGTGTTTGATGGGACAGTGTCAAGGAGCTTTACTCTGTATCTAACCCATGCTGTACCTGCCCTGCGAGTATTTGATGGAAAAGTGTAGAGGAGCTTTACTCTGTATCTAACCCATGCTGTACCTGCCCTGGGAGTGTTTGGCGAGATGCTTCCCATGAAAAGGCTTCTATTCCTCTGCCCTTCCATCCCTCCCCTTGATGAGTACAACAATTCCGTGCCAATGCACAAACATCGTTCAAGCCTTGATGCCACTCGTGCTTATATAAACACCAGTAACGGGTACTGTACTTACTTTGTCACATGACTCTCCGAGGTTGGATCTGAGTCAAGACTTAGCAAGATCTCCGTCATGATGTTGTTCGATAGCTCGTTCTGCTGCTTGATGTCCAGGACTGTCTCTGCGATCATGGATTGGTAGCTCACTTTTCCAATCTCGGCATTGACCACAGAGGCCAAGCTTTCCAAAACAGAACTGCTGCCGTCCAAGAGTACCTTGACCGGACTGAGGTCCTCTTGAGTAGCGGGGCTGACTCCCTCGTGGCCGCTGGTCAGCACTGTGATCGCACACACATTCGTGAGTTCCTCCTGGTCCATCGCTACGAATCCAGCCGCACTGTCAGCCATGAGAGTGTTGTTCGAAAACAAGAGGAAGAGTGGATCCCCGGGATCGAGCTGCGATGCATAATCTTCCCTGCTCTCTGCCCCGCAGTCAGGGAGAGTGTAGGCTCCCAAGATGCAATGCAAGGTCAAGAGGAACCTCATGGTGACCTGAGGAGATCAGACACAATTCTCCGTAACATCGCCCGTCTCCGCCCCTGCCTCAGCCCATCTGCTGCTGAAACCTCATCTATGCCTTTGTTACCACTAGACTCGACTATTCCAATGCTCTCCTGGCTGGCCTCCCATTTTGCACCCTCCGTAAACTTCAGCTCGTTCAGTGTTCCCGTTCACCTACTGCATGTTGTAAATGTACAGGAGCTGACACTGAGACACACACTCGGGCCGTACACAGACTAAATGTACAGGAGCTGACACTGAGACACACAGGATACACTGACCAGAACCAGCAGGCACAGCAAAATCAAGATGGGACTGATTGCACCAATCACTATCTATCAATGTTTGGCAGGAAACTCTAATTCTCCCAGTAACAGACACCACCACCTCACCCCCGCCCATATACACAGAAGCCAACAGACACACACACACACGCAAAGACGCACACACAGATACACACAAATCACAGATACACAGACACACACGCAAAGACACACAAACACACAGATACACACACACCATCCACAAGATGCACTGCAACAACTCAGACCAGCGTCGACAGCGGGGGAGGAGGAGCCTTTCTTTCTTTCTCTCTCCCACAGAGCGGTCGGCAGCGGGGAAGGAGGAGCGGACCTGGTTGGAGCGGCAGAGGCCTGAGGTGAGTCAATAAACTCAGCTACGTGGCCTTTTTCCCCAGCGGGGTAAGAGCTTCGCGGGCTTTTTCAAAGGCAGGGGGCGGGGCCAATTCATTGGTACCCGTATATAGGTGGAGCGGTTGCTAAACCCGAGACACTACACTAGTTGTGACTCCCACCCTCCCACCTCCTCTAACCTTTAGGGGTAGAGGGAATTTAAAAGGTAGGTTCGATTTTATATTTTGTTTTCAGGGACTTAACTCCTGGACCTAAGATAAATAAGTTAAAATTTTAGTAATAAAGTAACATAAGGGTTAAGTCATGACAGGAAGTCTCGGACCCGTTTCATGCTCCTCCTGTGCCATGTGGGAAACCAGGGACACTTCCAGTGTCCCTGACAACTACGTGTGCGGGAAGTGTGTCCAGCTGCAGCTCCTGACAGCCCGCATGGCGGTGCTGGAGCTGCGGGTGGACTCACTCTGGAGCATGCACGATGCCGAGAACTCGGTGAATCGCTCATTTAGTGAGTTGTCCACACCGCAGGTAAAGGCTAGGACAGACAGTGTATGGGTGACCAAGAAGCAGGGCAATATCAGGAAGGTAGTGCAGGAGTCTCCTGTGGTCATCTCCCTCCAAAACAGGTATGCCGCTTTGGATACTGTTGGGGGAGATAGCCTACCAGGGGAAGGCACCAGCAGCCAGGTTCATGGCACCATGGCTGGCTCTGCTGCACAGCAGGGCGGGAAAAAGAGTGGTAGGGCTATAGTGATAGGGGACTCAATTGTAAGGGGAATAGACAGGAGTTTCTGTGGCCGCAACCGAGATTCCAGGATGGTATGTTGCCTCCCTGGTGCAAGGGTCAAGGATGTCTCGGAGCGGCTGCAGAACATTCTGAAGAGGGAGGGTGAACAGCCAGCTGTCGTGGTGCATGTAGGTACCAACGATATAGGTAAAAAGCGGGAAGAGGTCCTACAAGCAGAATTTAGGGAGCTAGGAGATAAATTAAAAAGTAGGACCTCTAAGGTAGTAATCTCTGGATTGCTACCAGGGCCACGAGCTAATCAGAATAGAGAGAACAGGATAGTGAGATTGAATACGTGGCTTGAGCAGTGGTGCAGGAGGGAGGGATTCAAATTCCTGAGGCATTGGAACCAGTTCTGGGGGAAGTGGGACCTGTACAAAAGGGACGGTCTGCACTTGGGCAGGACTGGAACCGATGTCCTCGGGGTAATATTTGCTAAAGCAGTTCGGGAGGATTTAAACTAATATGGCAGGGGAAGGGGCAGGAACAAGGTAGATGAATTAGCTGTGGAAATAGAGGTTAATAATTATGATCTAATTGGGATTACGGAAACATGGTTGCAGGGTGAGCAGGGCTGGGAGCTTAACATACAGGGGTATTCAGTATTTAGGAAGGATCGACAAAAAAGAAAGGGAGGAGGGGTAGCATTGCTGGTAAAAGAGGGGATAAATGCAATTGAAAGGAAGGATATTAACTCAGTTAATACAGAATCTATATGGGTGGAGCTAAGAAATAGCGAGGGGCGAAAAACATTAATAGGAGTGGTATATAGGCCTCCAAATAGTAAAATAGAGGTTGGGGAGGGCATCACGAGGGAAATTAGAGAAGCGTGCAATAAGAGCACAGCTGTCATCATAGGTGACTTTAACTTACATATAGATTGGACTAGCCTAATCAGTAAAAATAATGAGGAGGAGGAATTCCTTGAGTGTTTAAGGGATGGTTATCTGGATCAATATGTCGAGGAACCAACTCGGGAACAGGCTATATTGGACTGGGTACTGTGCAATGAGAAGGGACTAATTAGTAATCTTGTTGTACGGGGACCCTTGGGTCAGAGCGATCATAACATGATCGATTTCTCACTCGAAATGGAGAGCGAAGAAATTGACTCAGAGACTCAGGTCCTGAATTTAAACAAGGGGAATTATGATGCCATTAGACGGGAACTGAGTAGGTCTGATTGGACAACGTTCCTGGGAGGACTGGAGGTAGATAAACAATGGCAAGCATTTAAAGATAGAATGACAAAATTGCAAAAATTGTTTATACCAATCTGGCATAAAAGGAAATCTAAAAAGGTGACTCAACCGTGGATAACAGGGGAAATTAGAGACAGCATAAAATCCAAAGATAGGGCGTATAAAATAGCCAAAAAACGCGCCAGAGCGGAAGATTGGGAACAGTTTAAGATAGAGCAAAGGAGGGCAAAGGGCTTAATCAAGAAGGGCAAAATAGCTTACGAAAGCAAGCTGGCGGAAAATATAAAAACTAACTCCAAAAGCTTTTATAAGTATATCAAGAGGAAAAGACTGGTGAAAACCAAAGTTGGTCCATTGCAGTCAGATACGGGGGAATATATAATGGGAAATAAGGAAATGGCAGACCAACTAAATGCATACTTTGGGTCAGTCTTTACGAAGGAAGACACAAAAAACCTCCCTGGGATATCGGGAAAAATAGGGACATTGGCAAAGGAGGAACTGACGCAAATCAATATCTCTAAGGATATGGTGTTAAGGAAGCTAAAGGGATTGAAGGCGGACAAATCCCCAGGGCCTGATAACATGCATCCTAGGGTACTGAAGGAGGTGGCCCTAGAGATAGCGGATGCACTAAGCATGATTTTTCAGAATTCATTAGACTCGGGAACAGTGCCCATGGATTGGAGGGTAGCTAACGTTACCCCACTATTCAAAAAGGGGGGTAGGGAAAAAGCAGGTAATTACAGACCTGTAAGCCTTACATCAGTTGTGGGCAAAATGCTGGAGTCCATCATTAAGGATGAAATAGCCGAGCACTTAGCAAATGGGGACAGGATAGGACAGAGTCAACATGGATTTACAAAGGGTAAATCGTGCTTGACTAATCTATTGGAATTTTTTGAGGGAGTAACTGGTAAAATAGATGGGGGAGAGCCAGTAGATGTGGTGTACCTGGACTTCCAAAAGGCCTTCGATAAGGTCCCACATAAAAGATTAGCATGGAAAATTGAAGCTCATGGGATAAAGGGGAAAGTATTGACGTGGATAGAGAACTGGCTGTCAGATAGAAAACAGAGAGTTGGAATAAACGGCTCATTTTCTGAATGGCAGGCAGTAACAAGTGGGGTACCACAGGGATCTGTCCTGGGTCCCCAGCTGTTCACAATTTATATTAATGACCTGGATCAGGGAGTCGAATGCAGCATTTCCAAATTTGCAGACGACACTAAACTAGGAGGGGGGGTGGGCTCAGAGGAGGAGACCAGGAAGCTCCAGAGCGATTTGGACAGACTGGGTGATTGGGCGGATAAATGGCAGATGCACTATAATGTGGACAAGTGCGAAGTTATCCACCTTGGGTGCAGGAACGGGAGGGCAAATTATTATTTAAATGGCAATAAATTGGGAGAGGGGGAAGTACAGAGAGACCTGGGTGTTCTTGTACACCAGTCACTGAAGGCGAGCATGCAGGTGCAACAGGCGGTCAAGAAGGCAAACGGTATGCTGGCCTTCATAGCAAAAGGGTTGGAATACAGGAACAGGGATACCTTGCTGCAGCTGTACAGGGCACTGGTGAGACCACACCTCGAGTACTGTGTACAGTTTTGGTCGCCTCATCTGAGGAAAGATGTTCTTGCCATGGAGGGGGTGCAGCGGCGATTCACCAGGCTGATACCAGGAATGGCGGGATTGACCTATGAGGAGAGACTATGTAGTTTAGGGATGTACACACTGGAGTTTAGAAGATTGAGAGGGGACCTCATAGAAGTGTATAAAATTCTGACAGGTCTAGACAGATTAGATGCAGAAGGAATGTTTCCCTTGGCGGGTGAGAACAGAACTAGAGGACATAATTTAAGGATAAGGGCTAAACCATTTAGGACAGAAATGAGGGGGAATTTCTTCACTCAGAGAGTGGTGAACCTGTGGAACTCATTGCCACAGAGGGCAGTGTACGCCAGCTCATTAAATATATTTAAGAGGGAATTAGATATATTTCTACAGGCAAAAGGGGTTAAGGGTTACGGAGAGAAGGCGGGGACGGGATACTGAATTGAAGGATCAGCCATGATCTCATTAAATGGCGGAGCAGGCTCGAAGGGCCGGATGGCCTACTCCTGCTCCTATCTTCTATGTATCTATGTATCTATGTATGTAGCGAAACAGGGGGAAGTAATATGCAGTCAGAAACAAATGTTAGAAGGGTGAGAAACAATAGGGGAAGGCCGAGTAAACAAAGGCAAGAAACACAAAGGGCCATACTAAATCATAAGTCTAAAAGGACAAAGGATGTTAATAAAATAAGCCTAAAGGCTCTGTGTCTTAATGCAAGGAGTATCCGTAATAAGGTGGATGAATTGACTGTGCAAATAGATGTTAACGGATACGATGTGATTGGGATTACAGAGACGTGGCTCCAGAACAATCAAGGCTGGGAACTGAACATCCAGGGGTATTCAACATTCAGAAAGGATAGAATAAAAGGAAAAGGGGGTGGGGTAGCATTGCTGGTTAAAGAGGAGATTAATGCAATAGCTAGGAAGGACATCAGCTTGGAGGATGTGGAATCAATATGGGTTGAGCTGCAGAACACCAAAGGGCAGAAAACGTTAGTGGGAGTTGTGTACAGACCTCCAAACAGTAGTAGTGAGGTGGGGGAGGGTATGAAACAGGAAATCAGAGGTGCGTGCAAAAAAGGCATGGCAGTTATCATGGGTGACTTTAATATGCATATAGATTGGGCTACTCAAACTGGAAGCAATACGGTGGAGGAGGATTTCCTGGAGTGTTTAAGGGATGGTTTCCTAAACCAATATGTTGAGGAACCAACTCGAGGGGAGGCCATCCTGGACTGGGTGTTGTGTAATGAGGAAGGACTAATCAGCAATCTTGTGGTACGAGGCCCCCTGGGGAAGAGTGACCATAGTATGGTGGAGTTCTACATTAGGATGGAGAAGGAAACAGTTAAGTCAGAGACCATGGTCCAGAACTTAAATAAGGGCAACTTTGATGGTATGAGGCGTGAATTGGCGAGGTTAAATTGGCAAGCGATATTTAAGGGGCTATCAGTGGAAGGGCAATGGCAGACATTTAGAGATCGCATGGATGAACTACAACAATTGTACATCCCGGTCTGGTGTAAAAATAAAAAAGGGAAGGTGGCTCAACCATGGCTAACAAGGGAAATCAGGGATAGTATTAAAACCAAGGAAGTTGCATACAAATTGGCCAGAAGTAGCAGCAAACCCGGGGACTGGGAGAACTTCAAAACTCAGCAAAGGAGGACGAAGGGTTTGATTAGGGCAGGGAAAATAAAATATGAAAGGAAGCTTGCAGAGAACATTAAAATGGACTGCAAAAGCTTCTATAAATATGTAAAAAGAAAGAGGTTAGTAAAAACAAACGTAGGTCCCCTGCAGTCGGAAACAGGGCAAGTCGTAATGGGGAACAAGGAAATGGCAGATCAATTGAACAAGTACTTTGGTTCGGTGTTTACTGTGGAGGACACACACAACCTGCCGGAAATAAAAGGGGTCAGAGGATCTGGTAAGAGGGAGGAGCTGAGGGAAATCCTTATTAGTCGGGAAAAGGTATTGGGGAAATTGATGGGACTGAAGGCTGAAAAATCCCCGGGGCCTGATGGTCTGCATCCCAGAGTACTTAAGGAGGTGGCCTTGGAAATAGTGGATGCATTGACGATCATTTTCCAACATTCCTTAGACTCTGGATCAGTTCCGATGGAGTGGAGGGTGGCCAATGTAACCCCTCTTTTTAAAAAAGGAGGGAGGGAGAAAGCAGGGAATTATAGACCGGTCAGCCTGACATCGGTCGTGGGTAAAATGATGGAAGCAATTATTAAAGATGTCATAACAGACCATTTGGAAAGTGGCGACATGATAGGTCCAAGTCAGCATGGATTTGTGAAAGGGAAATCATGCTTGACAAATCTTCTGGAATTTTTTAAGGATGTTTCCAATAGGGTGGACAGGGGGGAACCAGTAGATGTGGTGTATTTGGACTTTCAGAAGGCCTTCGACAAGGTCCCACACAAGAGATTGGTGAGCAAAGTTAAAGCACATGGTATTGGGGGTAATGTGTTGACGTGGATTGAGAACTGGTTGGCACACAGGAAACAAAGAGTAGGAGTAAATGGGTACTTTTCAGAATGGCAGGCAGTGACCAGCGGGGTACCGCAGGGTTCGGTGCTGGGACCCCAGCTGTTTACATTATATATTAATGATTTGGACGAAGGGATTAAATGTAATATCTCCAAATTTGCGGATGACACTAAATTGGGAGGCAGTGTGAACAATGAGGAGGATGCTAGGAGGCTACAGAGTGACTTGGACAGACTGGGTGAATGGGCAAATGTATGGCAGATGAAGTACAATGTGGATAAATGTGAGGTTATCCACTTTGGTGGTAAAAATAGAGAGGCGGACTATTACCTGAATGGTGGCAGATTAGGGAAAGGGGAGGTGCAACGAGACCTGGGCGTCATGGTACATCAGTCACTGAAGGTGGGAATGCAAGTGCAGCAGGCAGTCAAGAAAGCAAACGGAATGATGGCCTTCATAGTAAGGGGATTTGAGTACAGGAGTAGGGAGGTGATGCTGCAGTTGTACAGGGCCTTGGTGAGGCCACACCTGGAGTATTGTGCGCAGTTTTGGTCTCCTAACTTAAGGAAGGACATTCTTGCTATTGAGGGAGTGCAGCGAAGGTTCACTAGATTGATTCCTGGGATGGCCGGACTGACATATCAAGAAAGATTGGGTCAACTGAACTTGTATCCTCTGGAGTTCAGAAGAATGAGGGGGGATCTTATAGAGACATTTAAAATCCTGACTGGTTTAGACAAATTAGATGCGGGCAGAATGTTCCCAATGTTAGGGAAAACTAGAACCAGGGGTCACAGTCTAAGGATTAAGGGGAAGCCATTTAAGACTGAGCTGAGGAGGAACTTCTTCACCCAGAGAGTGGTGAATCTATGGAATTCTCTTCCACAGAAGGTTGTTGAGGCCAGCTCGCTAAATATATTCAAAAGGGAGTTAGATATAACACTCACAACTAGGGGGATCAAGGGGTATGGCGAGAAAGCAGGAATGGGGTACTGAGGTAGCATGTTCAGCCATGAACGCATTGAATGGCGGTGCAGGCTCGAAGGACCGAATGGTCTACTCCTGTACCTATTTTCTATGTTTCTATGTTTCTAACTCGCCAAGGCTTCTTTGACAGCACCTCCCAAACCCGTGACCTCTATCACCATGAAGGACAAGGGCAGCAGGCGCATGGGAACACCACCACCTCCAAGTTCCCCTCCAAGTCACACACCATTCTGACTTGGAAATATATCGGCCGTTCCTTCATCGTCACTGGGTCAAAATCCTGGAACTCCCTCCCAAACAGCACTGTGGGAGCACCTTCACCGCACGGACTGCAGCGGATCAAGACGGCAGCTTAGCACCTCCTTCTCAAGGGCAATTAGGATGGGTAATAAATGCTGGCCTTGCCAGCGACGCCCACATCCCATGAACGAATTAAAAAAACCACACACACAGTAACACACACACACAAACACACACATACTCTCACACACACCCGGCAGCTAATGAACAGGAATGTTACCTTAAAGTAATGCTGCTGTTAAATGGATGGACTCTCTTCTCTCAGACGGCTGCAGTTTCTCTGACTCACTCACTCACTAGTTTCCAGGGGTTTGAAGCGTTGGCTGTTTCCAGCTTTCCTTTATTCAATCTGACTGAGACGGAGAGGCGGTGGGAGTTTGGAAGTTCCTACGCTGTGAGCCTCCTGTATTTGATGTTCTGGGCTCCTGTTCTTTATTTTGTTAATTTATTTTCTATTTGCCTCTGGATGGCTCAGTCTCCTGCACATCTGTAGTATGTTAATGACTTGCAGATGAGATCTCGGCCCCAGACAGGGAGTGGAAATAAACATTGGCTTCAGTGATTAAAGGGACAGTGACAGCAGTTGCATGTTCTTAAAGGGACAGTGACAGCAGACGCATGTTCTTAAAGGGACAGTGACAGCAGACGTATGTTCTTAAAGGGACAATGACAGCAGACGCATGTTCTTAAAGGGACAGTGACAGCAGACGTATGTTCTTAAAGGGACAGTGACAGCAGACGCATGCTCTTAAATAAATGATTCTCAGGATGTGGCATCGCTGTCAAGGCCGGTATTGATTGCCCATCCCTAGTTGCCCTGAGAAGGTGGTGATCAGCCTTCTTCTTGAACCGCTGCCAGTGGTTTGATAGCACAGAGTGGCTTGCTAGGCCACTTCAGAGGGAAGTGGGTGCTCGCTGATCTACACTGGCTCCCAGTCTGGCAACGCCTCGATTTTAAAATTCTCATCCTTGTTTTCAAATCCGTCCATGGCCCTCGCCCCTCCCTATCTCTGTAACCTCCTCCAGTCCCTACAACCCTCCGAGATCTCTGCGTTCCTCCAATTCTGTAATCTAGCACATCCCTCATTTTAAATCGCTCCACCATTGGCGGCCGTGCCTTTAGCTGCCTGGGCCCCAGGCTCTGGAATTCCCTCCCTAAACCTCTACACCTCTCTACCTTTCTTTCCTCTGAGATTAGAGCTAATTTCCTTAGTAATTAATTGATTTGCTTATTAATACTTACTGTATATAAGCACATATATGTAATCATAATTAGCTCACAAAGCAAAGTAATCATAGAATCATAGAAATTTATGGTGCAGGAGGAGGCCATTCGGCCCATCGTGTCTGTGCTGGTCGAAATAGAGCTCTCCAGCCTAATCCCACTTTCCAGCTCTTGGTCCGTAGCCCTGCTGGTTACAGCACTTCAAGTGCATATCCAAGTACTTTTAAATGTGATGAGGGTTTTTGCCTCTACCAAACTTTCGGGCAGTGAGTTCAACCAATCATAACCAGCGAAAATACTGATGGGAAAAACACTGATTAGCTTGACACTTTATCACAGTAGACTATAGCTGAACAAAACACAGGGAAAAGGCATGAAGTCACAGACCTTGAAAGGATGGGCGTTTTAATGAGTCAGAGACTGTCCACAGTAAACTGGGCAAATCTGTTAATGGGTAAAACGACAGAAGATCAGTGGGAGATGTTCAAAAAATAATTTAATGTGATACAGAACCAGTTTATACCCCTGAGGGGCAAGAGCTCTACTTTCCAAAAAAAACAGCCATGGAAGACTAAAGAGGTAAGAGATAGCATAAAACTATAAAGAAAAAGCATACAAAAATGCAAAAAATAGCACAGATCCTGGCGAATGGGAAAGATACAAAGAACAGCAAAGGGTCACAAAACCGATAGTAAGAGCTACAAAAAGGGAGCATGAAAAGAAACTTGCAAGGGATATCAAAATCAACATTTTTTTAATAATTATATTAGAAAAAGAGGGATGTCAGGAGCAATGTTGGCCCCTTAAAAACTGAAAGTGGCGATATTATCAATAATAAGGAAATGGCGAACATGCTGAATAATTTACAGTATTTACAGTAGAGGAAGAAGATAGCATGCTGGAAATCCCAAGGAAACTAAATCAGGGACAGCGACTCAATAAAATTAATGTAAGTAAAATAACAGTAATGAAGAAAATAGTGGCACTAAAGAGTGATAAATCCCCAGGACCAGATGGTTTCCATCCCAGGGTTTTAAAGAAAGTAGGTGAGCACATTATAATCTTCCAAAGTTCTCTCGATTCAGGAACCGTTCCTTTAGATTGGAAAATTGCACATGTCACTCCGCTATTTAAAAATAGTGAGAGAGGGAAACCAGGGAATTATAGATCAGTTAGCCTAACATCTGTTGTCGGGAAATCTCTAGAGTTTATAATTAAGGATAGGGTGACTGAACACCTCGAAAATTTTCAGTTGATCAGAGAGAGCCAGCATGGATTTGTGAAAGGCAGGTCATGCCTGACAAACCTGATTGAATTTTTTGAAGAGGTGACTAAAGTAGTGGACAGGGGAATGTCTATGGATTTTATTTATATAGACTTCCAGAAGGCATTTGATGAAGTCCCACATAAGAGACTATTAACTAAGGTAGAAGCCCACGGAATTGAGGGCAAATTATTGATCTGGTTAGGAAATCGGCAGGAGACAGAGAGTAGGGATAATAGGTTGGTACCTCCATAGATTTGAATGGAAAGAAAAGGTATAAAAAGGAGATCCCAGAAAGGGCTAATTGTAAAAGACTGGGGCCTGACACCTAGAGGACTGTGCCAGAGGGAGCACACAATCCCTACCGTGACTTTTACCCAAGGCATAACGGGGAAGTATGACCATGCTTTATGCTTTTTTACCGCTGCTTAAGACACCGTAAGAGAAGTTGATCCTTGATTGTACTGAATGAAATCAAGAAATAAAGTTTTAATCTCTGCTACCAATTTGGGTCAACGTTGAATCTTTTGGAATAACAGAGGTCCCAAAAAAGGGTGCATTGTTACACTCCTCCTTTAAGACGCTTCTTAAAACCTACCTCTTTGACCAAGCTTTTGGTCACCTGTCCTAATATCTCCTTAGGTGTGAAATTTTGTTTGATAATCGCTCCTGCGAAGCCCCTTGGGACGTTTTACTACACTAAAGGTGCTATATAAATGCAAGTTGTTGTTATTAAGAATTAACTAGTTGAGGATGAAACTATGAGCCTGGCATTAACCAAGACATGAGTCTCAGTGACAATTCCTGTGGCCTCACTGAAGCCTTCTCAGCCGATTAAACTCTCCATCATGTGCCCTGCCCCCAAGGACACCTGGTTACACCTCAGCCTCCTCCCTGGTCCCCCCACAACCTCTCCTCCCTCAAGCACCTGCCTTGTTCAGTCTCTCCCACCGATCCTTCCTAATACCTGTTTAACACCCTCCCGAGGCCCACGCAGACTTCCTCACTGGGATATTCCTCCCTCATCTCCGCCCTCAGCCTTTGAATTGAAAAAGTCCTCATCCTGGCTGACATTAACCTCCACCCCAACGCCCCCCGCCGCCCCCGTCTCTCCACTGACCCTACCCTCTCCCAATCCCCCCACCCTCACCAATCACCTGTGGAAACATCTTCCCACAGCTTCCTCGTGAATTCTCTCCTTAAGATGACAGCTCAGCAGCTCCAGCTCCAGGTTCCAGGCTCCAGCAACATCCAACATTCCTCACTCTCATCAATATCTTCACTTTTTTCAGCTTTCAGCTGATTTTGGGATCCCTATTAACTGGTACAAGTGAACCATCTCTCTGTCAGGCAGAATCACGAGGCCCACCTCAGACTGGAGCCCAGCTGGAGGGAAGAGGTGTGGAGGATGAGGTATGACCTCGTAGGATGATCGGAAAGGAGCCGCCATCAAGGAGACAACCTATGATGGCGTCAGATCTGCTGATCTGGACAGAGAGCAGTGAAAGAAGTGGGTTTCCCCATGTCTCACTAACTAAATAAATTAATCTGCTCTGTTGGCTTCTCTCGACCAACTAAACCATTCCCTCACTTCCACCTTTGTCCTCTCTGCTCCCAACAAATAAATCACTAACTCCCATTCCTGTCGCTCTCCATCAGTGTGAAAGTGGGAAACATCGGTAGGGTTCTTAATGAACACTTTGCGACTGTTTTCACAAAGGAGAGAGGCGAAGCAGACATTGCGATCAGGGGGGAGGAGTGTGAAATATTAGATGAAATAAACATAGTGAGAGAGGAAGTATTAAGGGGTTTAGCAGCTTTAAAAGTGGAGAAATCCCCAAGCCCGGATGAAATGTATCCCAGGCTGTTAAGCGAAGTGAAAGAGGAAATAGCAGAGGCCCTGACCATCATTTTTCAATCCTCTCTGGCTTCAGGTGCGGTGCCGGAGGACTGGAGGACTGCTAATGTGGTGCCCTTGTTTAAAAAGGGAGAAAAAGATAGACCAAGTAATTACAGGCCAGTCAGCCTAACCTCGGTGGTGGGAAAATTATTGGAAAGAATTCTGAAGGACAGGATAAATCTTCATTTAGAAAGACACGGATTAATCAATGATAGTCAGCACGGATTTGTTAAGGGAAGGTCGTGTCTGACAAACTTGATTGAATTTTTTGAGGAGGGAACAAGGAGGGTAGATGAGGGTAGTGCATTTGATGTAGTGTATATGGACTTTAGCAAGACTTTTGGTAAGGTTCCACATGGCAGACTGGTCACGAAGTTAAAAGCCCATGGGATCCAGGGCAAAGTGTCAAGTTGGATTCAAAACTGGCACGGAGACAGGAAGCAGAGGGTAATGGTTGATGGCTGTTTTTGTGACTGGAAGGCTGTTTCCAGTGGGGTTCCGCAGGGCTCAGTACTAGGTCCCTTGCATTTTGTGGTATATATCAATGATCTAGACTTGAATAAACGGGGTATGATTAAGAAGTTTGCAGATGATACTAAAATCGGCTGTGTGGTTGAAACTGAAGAAGGAAGCTGTAGACTGCAGGAAGATATAAATAAATTGGTCAGGTGGGCAGAACAGTGGCAAATGGAATTCAATCCAGTGAAGTGTGAGGTAATGCATTTGGGGAGGGCTAACAAGGAAAGGGAATACACATTAAATGGTAGGACACTGAGTAGTGTAGAGGAACAAAGGGACCTTGGAGTGCATGTCCACAGATCCCTGAAGGTAGCAGGCCGGGTAGATAAGGTGGTTAAGAAGGCATATGGAATGCTTGCCTTTATTAGCCGTGGCATAGAATACAAGAGCAGGGGGGTTATGCTTCAACTGTATAAAACACTAGTTAGGCCTCAGCTAGAGTACTACGTGCAGTTCTGGTCACCACATTACAGGAAAGATGTGATTGCACTAGAGAGGGTATAGAGATTTACAAGGATATTGCCGGGAGTAGAGAGTCTTAGCTATGAGGAAAGACTGGATAGGCTGGGTCTGTTTTCCTTGGAACAGAGGAGGCTGAGGGGAGACCTTATTGAGGTGTATAAAATTATGAGGGGCATTGATAAAGTGGATAAAAAGGACCTTTTTCCCTTAGCAGAGGGGTCAAAAACCGGGGGGCACAGATTTAAAGTAATTGGTGGAAGGTTTAGAGGGGATTTGAGGAGAAATTTCTTCACCCAGAGGGTTGTGGGGGTCTGGAACTCACTGCCTGAAAGGGTGGTAGAGGCAGGAACCCTAACCACATTTAAAAAGTACTTGGATGTGCACTTGGGATGCTGTAACCTGCAGGGCTACGGATCAAGAGCTGGGAAGTGGGATTAGGCTGGATCGCTCTTTGTTGGCTGGTGCGGACACGATGGGCCGAAATGGCCTCCTTCCGTGCTGTAACTTTCTATGATTCTATGATTCTATGATAAGCAGTCACTGTCCCCTCCCCCGTGTGACAACTGTTGATGTTGAAGTTCTGCCCAGTGTTGCTAATGGTTTGGGATGGTGTGACTGCTCACACACTGGTCCCTCCAACCCTCAGCTCTGGCACACGTTATCCTGTGCTCTTTCTCGGTTGAGATGGGTAGGGGAGAGCTGGTGATCTTTGAGCTGGGGGGGGCGGGGGAGCGCAGAGTGCCTCCTCCTCACAGCCTCGCCTTTGAGGTCACCGCTCAGCTTTGAGAGAGCCCGTAATATTCCCCGCTAGCTTTACAAAGTTCTGGAAACATTGCGTTGTTAATCAGGCAAACTGGGCAAGACTCCCGGGTGAGTCAGACTCCCTGGGAGCTTCTGCTTCCACAATCTCTCAGACACTAAAGGGCAGGATTCTCAGAGACGGCAGTCACTGCAGGGCCCTTCTCCACAGTTTGAGTCGCCTCAGAAATGTGGGGGTGGTTTAAACCCAAGCTGCCCAGCGGGAACAGGGCTGGTGAGCAGTTAAACTGCCTCCAGTTACTTCGTTGCCTTGGAACCACCACCCGGGGTTTTAACCTGCTCACCTGACCAGGCGGCTGGGACACCTGCGCAAAGCTGGCGGAGTCCGTCTTTACGCACATGTTGGGCGGGGAGGAGCCGGGGGCAGAGGCCCAAACAGGTGCGTTTCTCTGATTCCTGTGTGGGGCTCGGAGGAGCGCCAGTTCACCTGTGGTGCCCACAGGCTTAAGAGTTAACAGGAGATTGGACACTGAGTACTGGATGTTAGCGATTGAATATTGGATATTGAATTTCGGATATTGGCTGTGAGTTGTATGAGGTTTTGGACAGTCGACATTGATTACTGCATAATTGATGCTGGGTATTGGATATTAGTCATTTAAATTGAATATTAGATCTTAGGGGGTAAAAATTGAGTCGCGCCCCATTTGGGGCGCTAACCTCGCCGGGGCGCGACTTTTAGCGCCCCGAAAAAATTAGCGGCCCCGCGCCGGAACTTCAGTGGTTGCGCCCCAAGAGGGAAGCGGGGCGCAACTGGAAGCACCCCGCATCCCTCTTGGGGCGCTGCGAGTGAATATCCTGGCGCTACTGCAGGCCTTCCTCCCCTTCTTAAAGGGGAGGGACCCTGCGCAGCGTGAACCGGGGCCCAGCTGGGCCCCCAGGGATCGGGAGTGCCGGCAAAAGAGCCCGGCACTCAAGAGAAGTGCCGGGCTCTTGGAGCGCAGCCGGCACTTCACGGTGGGGGGGCTTCACGGGGGCCGGGGACAGGTGCTGGCAGGCGGCCAGCAACAAAAATGGCCGCCTGCCACCTCCGCTTTAAATATCGCCGCCCCGGCCGCACGTACGCCTCCCTGAACCCGTCGGACATAGCGTCTGGCGGTAAATCAGGGGGCGCGACTGAAGATCACGGCCGGGGCGCGAGCGGGGTGCTGCGCACGGCGATGATGTCATCGCCGGCGGCGCAGCGCCACAGGGCGCTACCGGCTGCCGCCGCCGCTAACCTCCCACTAAATTTTTCGGGAGGCGTGGGCGGCGCTGCGCCCGGGCGTTAGCTGCTTTACGCCCCATTAGCGCCCTCTTAAGGCGCTAACGGGAGGCGCAAGCAGCTGAATTTTTCCCCCTAGGTATTTAAGGTATTGGGCAGATATTGGGATATTTGGATATTAACTATTTGGTAAATTGGATGTTAAGGTATAGGGGTATTGGATGATATATTTTGGTACTGGATATTAGAAAGATAGTTTTTTTTCATGACACAGCACATCCAGCATTGACAGTGGTTGGTATCATTTATTCTCTGTGTTTATATTCTGTGAATTCTGGTAGATTGTCTCACAGTAACTCTACCTGAAGAAGGGGCAGGATAGCTCCGAAAGCTTGTAATTTTAAATAAATCTGTTGGACTATAACCTGGTGTTGTGCGACTTCTCATTTTTGTCCACCCCAGTCCAACACCGGCATCTCCACATCATTTAAAGGACACAGTCAGCCACACCTCATGCTGTTCACAGCCCGAACACCAGTTCCTGGGGTGAACAGTCCCGGTTATCTGAGGCGGATTGCAAGCTGCAGTGCGAGCTGTGCCTCAGTGGTGAATAGAACCGTCGCACACCAGGCTCTGAACCTCACACTGTAGCCCCGTGTCTACATATCATTTTTACTGAGAAACTGCAGGGTCAACAGATTCCTGAAGAGGTGAAGGGAGGATGGAAAACCTCATAGTCTGTCAGTGGAAGTGCATGTTTGTTCCCAGAGTAGCCCAGCGCCTGAATGAAGCAGTAATGAGTAATAAAGAAGAGGTCTTTGGTACAGCCCGAGCCCTCTTCAATCTCAATTACCCGGCTGCTCAGCAGGGCTGAGATTGACTCTTACTCTGAAGAGCCTTAGTTACACAGCACAGGCTAACAGACTGAAGCACACTCAGACTAAGTAATAGTCCAGTCATCCTTTGAATCTTAATCATAGGAACATAGGAACAGGAGGAGGCCATTCAGCCCCTCGAGCCTGTTCTGCCATTCAATGAGCTCATGGCTGATCTGTGACCTAACTCCATATACCCGACCTTCGCCCATATCCCTTAATACCTTTGGTTAACAGAATGCTATCAATCTCTGATTTAAAATTAACAATTGATCTAGCGCCAATTGCTGTTTGCGGAAGAGGATTCTAAACTTCGACCACCCTTTGTGTGTAGAAGTGTTTCCTGACTTCACTCCTGAAAGGTCTGGCTGTAATTTTTAGACTATGCCCCCTAGTCCTAGAATCCCCAACCAGTGGAAATAGTTTCTCTCTATCTACCCTATCTGTTCCCCTTAATATCCTGAAAACTTCGATCAGATCACCCCTTAACCTTCTCAATTCTTGGGAATGCAACCCTAATTTGTGTAATCTCTCCTCGTAACTTAACCCTTGAAGTCTGGGTATCATTCTGGTAAACCTACGCTGCACTCCCTCCAAGGCCAATATATCCTTCCAAAGGTGTGGTGCCCAGAACTGCTCACAGTGCTCCAGGTGTGGTCTAACCAGGGTTTTGTACAGTTGCAGCATAACTTCTACCCCCTTGTATTCTAGTCCTCCAGATATAAAGGCCAGCATCCCATTAGTCTTTTTGATTATTTTCTGTACCTGTTCATTACATTCTAATGATCTATGTACCTGGACCCCCAAGTCTCTTTGGACCTCCACTGTTTTTAGTTTTTCCCATCTCGATAAAGAAAAAGAAAGAAAGACTTACATTTATATAGCGCCTTTCATGACCACCGGACATCTCAAAGCGCTTTACAGCCAATGAAGTACTTTTGGAGTGTAGTCACTGTTGTAATAGTACCCTGTTCTATCCTTTTTAGGTGGGTGACCTTACATTTGCCTACATTGAAATCCATTTGCCACAGTTTTGCCCATTCACTTAATCTGTCGATATTCCTTTGTAATTTTATGCTTCCATCTACACTGCCTACATTTCCACCTATCTTTGTGTCATCGGTAAATTTGGATACATGACTTTCTATGTCATCATCTAAGTCGTAAATAAATACTGTGAATAGTTGAGGCCCCAACACAGATCCCTGCGGGACACCAGCCAATTAGAGTACCTGCCCATTGTCCCTACTCTCTGTCTCCTGCCGCTCAGTCAATTTCCTAACCAGGTCAATTATTTGCCCTCAATTCTGTGGGCTTCTACCTTAGCTAACAGTCTCTTATGTGGGACTTTATCAAATGCCTTCTAGAAGTCCATATAAATAACATCCATAGACATTCCCCTGTCCACTACTTTGGTCACCTCTTCAAAAAATTCAATCAGGTTTGTCTGGATTGTTGAATCCTGTTTGCTTGTAGCTGTACAGCTTGTGGAGTGAGAACTATCTCTGCTTCCATTCACTCTTCAGCAGAAAAAAATCACCATTCACCCTGTAAACATCTCTGTACTGTTCCCCACTACTCCCTTTGACCATTGCAAGCCATCCTCAATTAGCAAATAATGAAGCTATTTTCTTTCAGAAATTCTGCGCTGCCACCTTCCAAAGTTTCTCCCTCTCTTAAAGATGGGCTGCAGTTCCACAGGCTCAGGCTGCCCTCCTGTGCCTCAAAAGAAAGACTTGCATTTCTATAGCGCCTTTCACCTCAGGACGTTTCAAAGCACTTTACAGCCAATATAAATACTTTTGAAGTGGAGTCACTGTTGTAATGTAGGAAACGCGGCAGCCAATTTACGCACAGCAAGCTCCCACAAATAGCAATATGATAACGACCAGATCATCTGTTTTAATGATGTTGGTTGAGGGATAAATATTGGCCAGGACACCGGGGAGAACTCCCCTGCTCTTCTTCCAAAAGTGCCCCCGGGATCTTTTAAGTCCACCTGAGAGAGCCTCAGTTTAACATCTCATCCGAAAGACTGCACAAGACTCCCTCAGCACTGCACTGGGAGTGTCAGCCTAGGTTTTGTGCTCAAGTCTCTGGAGTGGGTCTTGAACCCTCAACCTTCTGACTCAGAGGCAAGAGTGCTACCCACTGAGCCACTCCGTGCTGTATATCTGACCTGCCCTGGTGACCGACTCTTCAAATCTTTCTCCAGCCCTGTGAACAGGAAGAGGACGTTCTACTGCTTGCTATTTCTCTCTGGTGGTAGAATATGGAGAACTCATGTTGGGTCCCAATTCACTTTGGCGTGCGATCTCTCATCGCTGTTCTCTGCCACCAGCGTCTCGTCCAATGGAATACACACCAATAACTGTAAAACAAGGTTTTTCATTTACTATCTTTTATTTTCATAGGACGGCAGAATGACCTGTGACGCACATATCTCCATGACGATTAACAGTGCTGCCCCATGACTGGACAGGAGTGTTTGCTGTAAGATGTTTTATTGGGATTGTGGATTGGTCCGCCCCATTGTCACCCCTCCACCCTTGTAACATTGAGACAGATTGCAAATCCCATTGACACTTGCACACTGGGACAGACAGAGACAGATGGATCTCGGCGTCTCCGTGTAGGCAGCTGGTAACATTTAATTCATCATCACAATGTCCTTCCCCAGGAGATCAACCCTGACCCTGGGCTTGAGGTCACTATTTTTGATGAACTGCAGACTCATTCATGACCAGTCAGTGAGGACCATACTCTGAATGTCCCAACTCACCGGGCACCACACTCGCTGCCCTGCCAACACTTTCCAAAGACAAATGCCTAGAAATTGGATCGAGCTTGACTCGGGAGTGATCCCGGTGCTGTGCCCGCTGCCTAATGAGGCCAGCGAAAGGACCGCGGCAATTTGGACTGATTCGGATTGAGTCGCCGAGTGTCAGGAGCCAATCGCAATGCCAGAGGCAGCTCGCCGGCCCCGGGGAGTTAGACCGGCCCAGACAAGGCAGCTCACCGGCCCAGACACCAGACAAGGCAGCTCACCGGCCCAGACACCAGACAAGGCAGCTCACCGGCCCCGGGGGTTAGACCGGCCCAGACACCAGACAAGGCAGCTCACCGGCCCCGGGGAGTTAGACCGGCCCAGACACGGCAGCTCACCGGCCCCGGGGAGTTAGACCGGCCCAGACACGGCAGCTCACCGTCCCCGGGGAGTTAGACCGGCCCAGACACCAGACAAGGCAGCTCACCGGCCCCGGGGGAGTTAGACTGGCCCAGACACCAGACAAGACAGCTCACCGGCCCCGGGGGTTAGACCAGCCCAGACAAGGCAGCTCACCGGCCCCGGGGGAGTTAGACCGGCCCAGACAAGGCAGCTCACCGGCCCCGGGGGAGTTAGACCGGCCCAGACAAGGCAGCTCACCGGCCCCGGGGGAGTTAGACTGGCCCAGACAAGGCAGCTCACCGGCCCCGGGGGAGTTAGACCGGCCCAGACAAGGCAGCTCACCGGCCCCGGGGGAGTTAGACTGGCCCAGACAAGGCAGCTCACCGGCCCCGGGGGAGTTAGACCGGCCCAGACACCAGACAAGGCAGCTCACCGGCCCCGGGGGAGTTAGACCGGCCCAGACACCAGACAAGGCAGCTCACCGGCCCCGGGGGAGTTAGACCGGCCCAGACATCAGACAAGGCAGCTCACCGGCCCCGGGGGAGTTAGACCGGCCCAGACACCAGACAAGGCAGCTCACCGGCCCCAGGGGAGTTAGACTGGCCCAGACACCAGACAAGGCAGCTCACCGGTGGCAAAATCAGCCGATTCAGACACCGGGGAGAAGTTTTTTACACAGACAAGTCTACCAAAAAGTGGGGTGGGGGGAGGAAACAGAATTGATAACCACTTTTCAAAAAGGAACTGGATAAATATTGGATAAAGAACATTTGAAAATGGTGTGGGGAAAGGGCGGGGAATGGGACCGAGGGACAGCTCTTTCAGAGAGCGGGAACGGGGGCGATGGGCTGAATGGCTGTAAAATTCTGCTGCCGGGATCTGCTCGGGGGTTCTGCAGATTAGTTGCTGGATCCTTGGCGGAGACGTTGTGTAATTGGGGTTCCCGGCAATCAGTTACAGGCTGATCAGCGGCCAATTGGCAGGACCCATGAGGTCGTTTCTGCCATCTGATTCTAAGAGAGGTTTACTGGAGAGGAAAAGGAGACGGTTCCCAGGGAGGAGGGAGAGACGAGGCTAGATTTCAACAGCTCAACTTCAGAACCTGAGAATAGATTGCTGCTGGAACAGGGCGAACTTGCATTGGAACTGAGGAGAGATGTGAACTGCCACGGTCAATAGAACCAGTTCAACAGCAACATTTCCCAGAGGGCCTACGCTTAGCTTTAGAGTTCCAATTTTTAGTGTATTTGTTATGTTATTGGACTAAATAATCCGAGAACGTGAGTTTAAATCCCACTATGGACAGTTTGAGAATCTGAATTTAGTTTTAAAACTCTGGAAATAAAAATCTGGTCTCAGTAAAATGACCATGAAGCTGTCGGATTGTCGGTAAAAACCCAACTGGTTTCACTGATGTCCTTTGGCGAAGGAAACCTGCTGTCCTTACCCGGTCTGGGCCTATATGTGACTCCAGTCTCGCATCACAGTGGTTGGCTTTTAAGTGCCCTCTGAAGTGGCCTAGCGAGACACTCAGTTGTATCAAACCGCAACACAAACTGCGAGAAGGTGGCACACCACCAACTTCTCGGGGGCAACTCGGGATGGGCAATAAATGCCGGCCTTGTCAGTGACACCCACACCCCCAGAGTGAATAAGAGAAAAACCTAACTGCGTATTGCAATGGTCAATGTCTTACTGCTGGAGCTGAAATCTGAAATATATTAATCTGAAAACAATTTTTCAACGGCTGAAGGATAAGAGGTATCCCAGGGTAACCAGTAACTATTTATACTAAACAAACTTTTGTTGCCTGTGGAATGTTGGCGAGTTTGAGAATGAATGTGTATTGTGGGATGACTAGGTGAGGTCATCACTGGCTCAGAACAAACTTTAACTCCCTCACTTTGTAAGAATGTTGTTTTTAATCTTCCAGTCATCTCCTCTTTTCTTCCCTCCTCCTCAGCCTTTAGCTGCTGGTCCTCACTGGTGTAGGGATCCCTGGACACTGGCTAGCATCAGCGCATTGGGCTCGAGGACTGGAGGGAGGGCTGGTGGGCATCACAGCCCATCTAGTCCTCGTGTGACTCCCAGCCAGACACAAGCATTCCAGGCAGATGGCTCGGTGATGATCAGGGGCAGGAGCCATGGCTTACCTTCGGCACACCGAGACCAATTGGGATAAACCCATCTTGCCTGTGCCGGCTCTCTGAGTGACCGGGGATTGAAGCAAAGACGTTCCTGGTGTGTTTGTCTTGGCACCAACTCATCGTCACCCGCTGAGCCATTGGGGCAACCCGTGAAAAGGAATAAAAGGAAGACTTGCATTTACAGAGCAGCTTATCTTGTCCCAAAGAACTTCACAGACAATGAGTTATTCTGAAGCCCAGCTATTGCTTTTACTGTAGGCAAAGGAAGCAACCAAACATCCCATAAACAGCAAACATCCCATAAACAGCAAACATCACATAAACAGCAAACTCCCCATAAACAGCAAACATCCCATAAACAGCAAACATCCCATAAACAGTAAACATCCCATAAACAGCAAACATCCCATAAACAGCAAATATCCCATAAACAGCAAACATCCCATAAACAGCAAACATCACATAAACAGCAAACATCCCATAAACAGCAAACATCCCATAAACAGCAAACATCACATAAACACCAAACATCCCATAAACAGCAAACATCACATAAACAGCAAACATCCCATAAACAGCAAACATCCCATAAACAGCAAACATCACATAAACACCAAACATCCCATAAACAGCAAACATCACATAAACACCAAACATCCCATAAACAGCAAACATCCCATAAACACCAAACACCCCATAAACAGCAAACATCCCATAAACAGCAGATGAATGCACGACCAGTTCATCTGTGCTCGGTGATTTAGGCTGAGGGAGGAATGTTGGGCAGGCCACTGGGGGAACTCCTTCCTCTTCTTTGAAGAGTGACGTGGAATCTGGAGTGTCAGTTTAGGATATACTTGCCATAGAGGGAGTGCAGCGAAGGTTCACCAGACTGATTCCTGGGATGGCAGGACTGTCGTATGAGGAGAGATTGGGTCGACTAGGCCTGTATTCACTAGAGTTCAGAAGAATGAGAGGGGATCTCATTGAAACGTATAAAATTCTGACAGGGCTAGACAGACTGGATGAAGGGAGGATGTTTCCCCTGGCTGGGGGGCCTAGAACGAGGATACGGGGTAGGACATTTAGGACTGAGATGAGGAGAAATTTCTTCACTCAGAGGGTGGTGAACCTGTGGAATTCTCTACCACAGAAGGCTGTGGAGGCCAAGTCACTGAATATATTTAAGAAGGAGATAGATAGATTTCTAGACACAAAAGGCATCAAGGGGTATGGGGAGAGAGCGGGAATATGGTATTGAGATAGAGGATCAGCCATGATCATATTGAATGGTGGAGCAGGCTCGAAGGCCCGAATGGCCGACTCCTGCTCCTATTTTTCTATGTTTCTATGTTATGCGCTGGGTCCTGGAGTGGAGCTTGAACCCTTGGCTTTCTGACTCAGAGGAGAACGCTATACCTACTGAACCACGGCTGGCAATGTTTTTGTAGGTGAGCTGGTTAAGTCTGCGATGTGACACCAGTAAAGAACCCAATTGTTTCGTTGACGACTTCTTTCAAAGTATTATTGTTTCCAAGTTAGCCTGACCCCAGTCACATGTACAAAGAGTCAAATTTTATCGAAGGAGATTGGGGAGGATGAGGAACGAGGAACAAGGAACATTCCTCTCTATCCCAGCCTTGCCTTTTCTAGCCAAGTCCGTGTTAGTGTATGAGTCAGTGCAGGATAAAATCTCCAGTCCCAGTGTGGGGAGGTAGTTAGGCCACTATTCAATCTTTCTCTAAGCCTCGCCTTGATATGTAATCAATAGCAGATTTTATACATTGCTGGAATTGCACGTATCCTGGATGTTGATCTTTCGGTCAGCTACAAGCTTTCACAGGGGCTTTCTAAAATTGAAGTTCTCTGTGAACAGCCCAGTTTCATTGTTTACAACAGCACCACGGTTAAACAGAAGAGGGACGGAGAGATGAATCATGGGATAACAATTAGATGTTAACAAGCTTTGGGTAATAAAGCTGTAACTTGTAGGAGCAAGGGAAGATTGAGGATTGTGGAACAGGATTTCCCTCCAGTACACTTTCCAAAACCAGGCAGCGTAGTGGAGGAAGATGAAGGGAAAAGGGGCGAGGATCCCTGAACCTGTCAGTACTGTCAGGGTGATCAGGAGAACGTCTTAAAGGGGGCAGAAGATTTAATTTAAGAAAGAAAAAAAACTTGCTTTTATGAGGTGCTTTTCATGGTTTCAGGATGACCCAAAGTGCTTCACAGTCAACAAGTTACTTTTGATGTGTGGTCACTGTTGGTGGTCGTGGCAGAACCCAACCTGAGCATTGGTGAGCGGGTGACGGGTGACGGGTGAGCGGGTGACGGGTGAGCGGGTGATGGGTGAGCGGGTGAGCAGGTGACGGGTGAGCAGGTGACGGGTGAGCGAGTGACGGGTGAGCGAGTGACGGGTGAGCAGGTGACGGGTGACAGGTAAGGGGCAACACGGTGGCATAGTGGTTAGCACTGGTGCCTCACAGCGCCAGGGACCTGGGTTCGAATCTGACCTCGGGTGACTGTCTGTGTGGAGTTTGCACATTCTTCCCGTGTCTGCGTGGGTTTCCTCTGGGTG
The DNA here is from genome assembly GCA_030390025.1 of Squalus acanthias. Classification (NCBI taxonomy): domain Eukaryota; kingdom Metazoa; phylum Chordata; class Chondrichthyes; order Squaliformes; family Squalidae; genus Squalus; species Squalus acanthias. Next base: position 165,683 of record JASTWF010000400.1, read on the forward strand.
CTCCGGTTTCCTCCCACAGTCCAAAAATGTGCGGGTTAGGTTGATTTGGCTATGATAAATTGACCCTTAGTGTTAGGGGGGGATTAAATATGTGGGGTTATGGGGATAGGATGGGATATGTTAGGGGGAATTAAATGCGTGGGGTTATGGGGTTAGGGTGGGATGTGTGTACTGTGGGGATTAAAAAAGCAGGGACAGGGTGCTGGATTTGGATGATCAGCCATGATCGTATTGAATGGTGGAGCAGGCTCGACGGGCCGAATGGCCTACTCCTGCTCCTAGATTCTATGGGTGAGCAGGTGACCGGGTGAGCAGGTGACGGGCGACGTGTGAGCGGGCGACGGGTGAGCGGGCGACGGGTGAGCAGGCGACGGGTGAGCAGGTAACGGGTGAGCGGGCGAGGGGTGAGCAGGCGACGGGTGAGCAGGTGATGGGCGATGGGCGAGTGGGCGAATGGGTGACGGGTGAGCGGGCGACGGGCGAGCGGGCGAGCGGGCGACGGGTGACAAGGTGACGGGTGAGCCTGCGACGGGTGAGCGGGTGATGGGTGAGCGGGCGACGGGTGAGCAGGTGATGGGTGAGCCGGTGATGGGTGAGCAGGCGACGGGTGAGCAGGTGACGGGTGAGCGGGTGACGGGTGAGCGGGTGACGGGTGAGCGGGCGACGGGTGACAAGGTGACGGGTGATCGGGCGACGGGTGACGGGTGAGCCTGCGACGGGTGAGCAGGTGACGGGTGAGCAGGCGACGGGTGAGCGGGTGACGGGTGAGCGGGTGACGGGCGAGCGGGCGACGGGCGAGCGGGCGACGGGCGAGCGGGCGACGGGCGAGTGGGCGACGGGCGAGCAGGCGACGGGCGAGCGGGCGACGGGCGAGCGGGTGACAGGCGAGCAGGCGACGGGTGAGCATAAGAACATTCGAATTAAGAGCAGGAGTAGGCCATACGGCCCCTCGAGCCTGCTCCGTCATTCAATAAGATCATGGCTGATCATCGACCTCAACTCCACTTTCCCACTCAATCTCCATATCCCTTGATTCCTCTACAGTCCAAAAATCTATCGATCTCAGCCTTGAATATACTCAATGACTCAGCATTCACAGCCCTCTGGGGCAGAGAATTCCAAAGATTCACAACCCTCTGAGTGAAGAAATTCCTCCTCATCTCAGTCTTAAATGGCCTACCCCTTATCCTGAGACTATGCTCCCTAGTTCTAGACACTCCAGCCAGGGGAAACAACCTCTCAGCATCTACCCTGTCAATCCCCTTCAGAATCTTGTATGTTTCAATGAGATCACCTCTCATTCTTCTAAACTCCAGAGAGTATCGGCCCATTCTACACAATCTCTCCTCTTAGGACAGACCTCTCATCCCAGGAATCAATCTAGTGAACCTTTGTTGCGCCGCCCCCAAGCCAAGTATATCCTTCCTTAGATAAGGAGACCAAAACTGTGCACAGTACTCCGGGTGTGGTCTCACCAAGGCCCTGTACAATTGTAGCAAGACCTCCTTACTCTTATACTCCAAACCCCTTGCAATAAAGGCCAACATGCCATTTGCCTTCCTTATTGGTTGCTGTACCTGCATGCTAACTTTCTGTGTTTCCTGCACGAGGACACCCAAATCTCTCTGAACACCAACATTTAATAGTTTCTCACCATTTAAAAATATTCTGTTTTTCTATTCTTCCTACCAAAGTGAATAACCTCACATTTCCCTACATTATACTCCATCTGCCACCTTAATGCCCACTCACTTAGTCTGTCTATATCACTTTGCAGACTCTTTGTGTTCTCCTCACAGCTTACTTTCCCATCTAGCTTTGTATCGTCAGCAAACATGGATACATTACACTCGGTCCCTTCAACTAAGTCATTAATATAGATTGTAAATTGCGGTACCCCACTAGTTAAAGCCTGCCAACCTGAAAATGATCCGTTTATCCCCACTCTCTGTTTCCTGTCTGTTAACCAATTCTTTATCCATGCTAATATATTACCCCCAACCCCATGTGCCCTTATCTTGCATAGCAACCTATTATGTGGCACCTTATCGAATGCCTTTTGGAAATCCAAATACACTACATCTACTGTTTCCCATTTGTCCACCCTGCCAGTTACATCCTCAAAAAACTCTAATAAATTTATCAAACACGTTTTCCCTGTTTCCCTGTGTGAGCAGGTAATCAATGAGCAGGTGTCACTTGATGTCACCATTGATGATGCCGTCCATCACTTTACTGATGATTGGGAGAAGGTTCTTGAGGTGGGAATTGGCTGGTTTAGAATTATCCTGTTTCTACAGGTATAGACATACCTGAGCAATCTTCCACATTGTCGGACAGATTCCAGCTGCACAGCAACAGTTTGACAAAGGGAGCTGCTTGCTCTCGAAAATCCCTTCAGCACGACAGCCGGGATGTTGTCGGGACCCGTAGCCTTTGCTGTGCCCAGCACACTCGGCCACTTCTCAATGTCATATGGACTGATTCTAGTGGCTGGAGTCTGGCATCTATGATAGTGAGGATCTCAGGAGGAAGCCAAGATGGATCATCCACTTGGGACTTCTGGCTGAAGACCCTTGCAAACACTTCAGCCTTGTCTCCTGCGCTCACCTGCTGGCTGAGGAGGGGGCCTCCTCCTCCCGTTAGTTGCCTGATTGTCCACCCCCATTCTTGATCAGCTGTGCTGGGGCTACAGAACTATGCTCTGATCCGTTGGCCATGGGACCACTGAGCTCTGTCTATAAGCCCCTGCTTTTGGTGTTTAGTGCGTAGAGACCCAGTGTAGTATTACATCGAATGCACAGCACAGAAACAGGCCATTTGGCCCAACTGGTCCATGCCAATGTTTATGCTCCAAATGAGCCTCCTCCCACCCCTCTTCATCTCACCCTATCAGCACATCCTCTATTCCTTTCTCCCTCATGTGTTTATTTAGCTATCCTGTAAAGGCATCTATGATATTCGCCTCAACCATTCCCTGTGGTAGCGTGTTCCACATTCTCACCACTCTCTGGGTAAAGAAGTTTCTCCTAAATTCCCTATTGGATTTATTGGTGACTGTCGTATATTGATGACCCTAGTTTTGGACTCCTCCCACAAGTGGAAAGACTCTCTCTCCGCCTACTTCATCAAACCAGTGGGGACATCTTCCATTGTGTAATGTGAGCCTTGTTTTTCACGCCAGTTTTCCTGTGTTTTTTCCACAAATGGAACAGATTTATTGAATTCAATTTCACAACTTGCCAGGGTGGGACTTGAACTCATGACCTCTGGGGTACAAGTCCAGTGCCAGAACCTCAAGGCTAACATACCCCAGCAAGAGTCAGCACCGTTGGGAGGGGAGAAAATCAAACATATCCGTACTTTACTCTTAACATGGATGATATTTCCTGAGACAGTCACCCACAAGCTATTGACAGGCAAGGTTTGGCGATGTGTAGAAAGTCAAAAGGGACTATTTAGAGAGACAGAGAATTGCATTAACCCCGAACCGGCAGCTTTGCCTTTGGCAAGTCCTATGAAGGGATATTTGCTGAGAGGAGTGAATGAGGTGAGTCACTGTCTCTCTGATTGATGTTCCACAGTTATCTCTTTCATTACCCCTGCTCCAGAACTGTAAGAGATTGACTCCCACATCCTGCGATGCAGACAAGCTCACTCGTGGGCTTGTCTCATTCAAGGTAAGGTAGGTCTGAAGGTGGAGGCCCAGAAAATCTAGCGCGCCTGTAAAACGGGCACAGTGCGATCCAGTTTCTAGGGCAGAGTGCTTCCTGTGGCTGCTCCCTCAGTTCCTGCAGTGATGGCTGTGTGAATGACTCTCTGATTGCGATGGTTGTGTGAATGCCTCTGATTTGAAACAAGCTGGAAGATTACAGGACAAGGTCAAATTCAAGACTGCCAGGCTTGCTCATTGGTTTGATGTTTGGAGTTGGGCCCCTTCCTCAGAGCTGACTTTCCTCCTCACAACCTAGCAACAATCACTAAATACTCTCCACTTGCCTGGATGAGTTCAGCTGCAACATTTCAAGATGCTCGACACCATCCAGGACAAAGCAGACCTCTTGAACGGCACCCCATCCACCACCTTAAACATTCACTCCCTCCACCACCGGCGCACCATGGCTGCAGTGTGTGCCATCTACAAGATGCACTGCAGCAACTCGCCAAGGCTTCTTCGGCAGCACCTCCCAAACCCGCGACCTCTTCCACCTAGAAGGACAAGGGCAGCAGGTGCATGGGAACACCATCACCTCCAAGTTCCCCTCCAATCACACACCATCCTGCCTTGGAAATATATCATCATTCCTTCATCGTCGCTGGGTCAAAATCCTGGAACTCCCTCCCTAACAGCACTGTGGGAGCACCTTCACCACACGGACTGCTGCGGTTCAAGAAGGCGGCTCACCACCACCTTTTCAAGCTGCGACTAGGGATGGGCAATAAATGCCGGTCTTGTCAGTGACGCCCAAATCATGTGAATGATGAAAAAAAAAAGGTTGCCACTTATGCTATAAGAACATAAGAATTAGGAGCAGGAGTAGGCCGTACGGCCCCTCGAGCCTGCTCCGCCATTCAATAAGATCATGGCTGATCATCGACCTCAACTCCACTTTTCCACCCCGATCTCCATATCCCATGATTCCCCTAGAGTCCAAAAATCTATGACTGGGTCGGAGAGTAAGGAAGAGGATTTGTTTCTGAACATCGCCCATTATATAACAAGATCATTACAATAGTCAGGATTGATTGAATAGATACAGAAGTAGATACACATGGCTTAACACGGACATAGCTAGTGTCTGGAGACATGGTGACATTTCATATGTTTGGGTTTGTGAATGTTTAGAAGGGAAAAGCTGACTGGAGTGGGCATGTGGGTAGCCCGGCTGATAAATACTGGGTCTGACGCTGATCAGAAGAGATGATTTAGCCTTAGCCCAAGGGTAGACTCAATCCAATCATGTGAAAAACAGTCCAAAGGATACAAAACATGGAATTATTAAATTATATGAGAAGAGCAGTAAAGAGAAGGATGTTTGCAGTTGTTCTGTTACTGGATTAGAGGCCTGGACTAATATTCCAGAAACGAGAGTGCAAATCCCAGATTGGACAGTTTGAGAATCTGATGTCAGCTGTGGCTTAATGGGTCGCACTCTGGCCTCTGAGTCAAAAGGTCGCGGGTTCAAGTCTCATTTCAGCGACTTGAGCAGCATAATCTAGTCTGGCACTCCAGGTCAGTACTGAGGGAGCACTGCACTGCAGTAGGGCCAGTACTGAGGGAGCGCTGCACTGTCGGAGGGGCAGTACTGAGGGAGCGCCGCACTGTCGGAGGGGCAGAACTGAGGGATCGCTGCACTGCAGTAGGGCCAGTACTGAGGGAACGTTGCACTGTCGGAGGGGCAGTACTGAGGGAGTACCGCACTTTTGGTGGGCAATGCTGAGGGATCGCTGCACTATCGGAGGGGCAGTAGCGAGAGAGCGCAGCACCCCTGGAGGGGGAGTACTGAGGGATAGACGCACTGTCGGAGGGGCAGTACTGAGGGATCGCTGCATTGTCGTAGGGGCAGTACTCAGGAAGCGCCGCACTGTCGGAGGGGCAGTACTGAGGGAGCGCCGCACTGTCGGAGGGGCAGTACTGAGGGAGCGCCGCACTGTCGGAGGGGCAGTACTGAGGGAGCGCTGCACTGTCGGAGGGTCAGTACTGAGGGAGTGCCGCACTGTCGGAGGGGCAGTACTGAGGGAGCGCTGCACTGTCGGAGGGTCAGTACTGAGGGAGGCGCTGCACTGTCGGAGGCTAGTACTGAGGGAGCACTGCACTGTCGGAGGGACAGTACTGAGGGAGTGCCGCACTGTCGGAGGGGCAGTACTGAGGGAGTGCCGCACTGTCGTAGGGGCAGTACTCAGGAAGCGCCGCACTGTCGGAGGGGTAGTACTGAGGGAGTGCTGCACTGTCGGAGGGTGCAGTACTGATGGAATGCTCCACTGTCGGAGGGGCAGTACTGAGGGAGCACTGCACTGTCAGAGGGCGCAGTACTGATGGAATGCTCCACTGTCGGAGGGGCAGTCCTGAGGGAGTGCTGTACTGTCGGAGGGGCAGTACTGAGGGAGCGCCGCTCTGTCGGAGGGGAAGTACTGAGAGAGCGCCGCACTGTCGGAGGGGCAGTACTGAGCTCCGCTGCACTGTCGGAGGGGCAGTACTGAAGGAGCGCTGCACTGTCGGAGGGGCAGTACTGAGGGATCGCTGCACTGTCGGAGGGGCAGTACTGAGAGAGCGCCGCACTGTCGGAGGGGCAGTACTGAGGGAGCGCTGCACTGTCGGAGGGGACGTACTGATGGAGCAATGCACTGTCGGAGGGGCAGTACTGAGGGAGTGCTGTACTGTCGGAGGTGCCGTCTTTCAGATGAGACGTTAAACCAAGGCCCCGTCGGCCCTCTCAGGTGGACGTAAAAGATCCCATGGCCACTATTCGAAGAAGAGCAGGGGGGAGTTCTCCCCGGTGTCCTGGGGGCAATATTTATCCCTCAATCAGCATCACTAAAAAACAGATGATCTGGTCATTATCACATTGCTGTTTGTGGGACCTTGCTGTGCACAAATTGGCTGCCGCGTTTCCTACATTACAACAGTGAAGCGCTTTGGGATGTCCTGAGGCCATGAAAGGCACTATAGAAATGCAAGTCAGTTTTTCTTTTTCAGTTTAAAAAACCTGGAAATAAAATGCTGGTCTCAGTAAAAGTGACCGTGAAGCTGTCGGATTGTGTTCAAAATCCAACTGGTTCACTAATGTCCTCTGGGGAAGGAAACCTGCTGTCCTTACCCGGTCTGGGCCTATATGTGACTCCAGTCCCACCCCAGCGGGATTGTCTCTGGCCAACACTCCCCCCTTATCCCAGGACCTACCCGTGGTCCGGCTCGGTGTCGGACCTCGACAGGTGAGCTTCACCCAGGTGCCCGTAGCTCACCACCGACCATCCACACGTGGCCCGATGACGAACTTGGCTCAGGGCTGAGGCTGGCACGGACTGGCGCAGAGCCAGCGCTCCACCGACTCGCTGCCCGTTTCAGGCGTCTAGCGAATTTCTCCCCACCAAAAGCAGATTGACTTGGTCGTTCATCCCATTGCTGTTTCTGGGAGCTTGCTTGTGCACAAATTGGATGCCACATTTGCCAACATTATAATGGTGACTATTTCATTGTTTCAATCGGGAATTCAGGAGAAACTTCTTTACCCAGAGAGTGGTGAGAATGTGGAACTCGCTACCACAGGGAGTGGTTGAAGCGAGTAGCGTAGATGCATTTAAGGGGAAGCTGGATAATCACATGAGGGAGAAGGAAATAGAGGATATGCTGATACGGTGAGTTGAAGTAAGGTGAGAGGAGGCTCGTGTGGAGAATACACACCAGCAAAGACCAGTTGGGCCGAATGGCCTGTTCCTGTGCCATAGACTCGCTTTAATTCATTGGCCCCGATATTTACGGGGAGGCAGGGAGGGTGCGGGGGGTAGGGTAGCAGTCCGGAAACCCTGAAGAACGGGTTTCCCTCAGATCCTGCCGAATTTAACGGCAGGACCTGATTACCATGTTTGGAATCAGTTCCCCGACTGCAGCCAGCCAGATTGAGAGGCTGACGCTGTTGGGCAGGTAGGTCTTCAGCACCAGTCCACAGCCGGGGTGCGCGGAGGAGAGAGGGAAGGATCAGGGGTCGGGGGGGGACATCGATTGGGGGGACCCGGAGAAATTGGGAGAGGAGGGGAGATGACCCCGGTGGTGGGGGGGGGGGCGTCGGATCACGACGGGGGATCTGATCACTGGGGAGGCTAACAGATTTGCTTGGGGGGCTGGGGGGAAGCACTCCTCCTCCTTCTGGCCCAGAAGCAGTGCTGGAAAAGCACTTACCTCCTGGATCGAGCGGTCCTCGCCTCCCTTTAGCTGTCGGATTTCCCTGCCCCTCCCACACCAACTCCCCCACCCCTACCCCCGCCCACTGCCCCTCCACTCTGCCTCCCTCTCCTCCTGCCCCTCCCCAGCCATGGCCCACTCTCCCAACCCTGCCCACTCCCCCAAACCCCTCACCCTGCCCAACCCTGCACCCTGCCCCCTCCCCCAAACCCCTCACCCTGCCCAACCCTGCACCCTGCCCCCTCCCCCAAACCCCTCACCCTGCCCAACCCTGCACCCTGCCCCCTCCCCCAACACCACACCCTGCCCAACCCTGCACCCTGCCCAACCCAGCACCCTGCCCAACCCTGCACCCTGCCCAAACCTGCACCCTGCCTACTCCCCCAACCCAGCACCCTGCCCAACCCTGCACCCTGCCCACTCTCCCAACCCCGCACCCTGCCTACTCCCCCAACCCAGCACCCTGCCCAACCCTGCACCCTGCCCAACCCTGCACCCTGCCCCTCCCCCAACCCCGCACCCTGCCCCTCCCCCAACCCCGCACCCTGCCCCTCCCCCAACCCTGCACCCTGCCCAACCCTGCACCCTGCCCATCCCTCAACCCCGCACCCTGCCCAACCCTGCACCCTGCCCACTCGCCCAAACCCTGCACCCTGTCCAACCCTGCACCCTGCCCACTCTCCCAAACCCTGCACCCTGTCCAACCCTGCACCCTGCCTACTCCCCCAACCCTGCACCCTGCCCACTCCCCCAACCCTGCACCCTGCCCACTCCCCCAACCCTGCACCCTGCCCACTCCCCCAACCCTGCACCCTGCCCACTCCCCCAACCCCGCACCCTACCCACTCCCCCAACCCCGCACCCTGCCTACTCCCCCAACCCCGCACCCTGCCCACTCCCCGCACCCTGCCCACTCCCCCAACCCCGCACCCTGCCCACTCCCCGCACCCTGCCCACTCCCCCAACCCCGCACCCTGGCCCTCCCCCAACCCCGCACCCGGCCCACTCCCCCAACCCCGCACCCGGCCCACTCCCCCAACCCCGCACCCGGCCCCTCCCCAATCCCGCACCCCACCCCTTCCCCCCTGGCCCTCCCTCAACCCCGCACCCTGCCCCTCCCCAACCCCGCAACCTGACCCTCCCCAACCCCTCCCCTCCTGCCCCTGCACCCTGCCCCTCCCCCAACCCCGCACCCTGCCCCTCCCCAACCCCGCACCCTGGCCCTCCCCCAACCCCGCATCCTGCCCCTCCCCAACCCCGCACCCTGCCCAACCCCCAACCCCGCCTCCTGCCCACTCCCCCAACCCCGCACCTTGCCCCTCTCCCAAACCCGCAACCTGCCCCTTCCCCAAACCCACACCCTGCCCCTCCCCGAACCCCGCACCCGGTCCAATCTCCCAACCCTGCCCCGCCCCCAACCCTGCCCCCTGCCCACTCCCCCAACCCTGCACCCTGCCCCTCTCCCAACCCCGCACCGTGCCCACTCCCCCGCCCCCCTGCCCCTCCCCAACACCGCCCCCCTGCCCCAAACCCGCACTCTGCCCACTCCCCCAACCCCGCACCTCCCCCAACGCCACATCCCACACCTCCCCCAACCCCGCACCCCACCCCTCCCCCCCTGCCCCCGCACCCTGCCCCTCCCCAACCCCACACCCTGCCCCTTCCCAACCCCGCACCCTGCCCCGGCCCAACCCCGCAACCTGCCCCTCCCCAACCCCGCACCCTGCCCCTCCCCAACCCCGCATCCTGCCCACTCCCCCAACCCCGCACCCTCCCCCAACCCCGCACCCTGCCCCTCCCCCAACCCCGCACCCTGCCCACTCCCCCAACCCCACACCCGGCCCCTCCCCCCACCCCTCCCCCCCCAACCCCGCACCTTGCCCCTCCCCAACCCCGCACCCTGCCCCTCCCCAACCCCGCACCCTGCCCCGCCCCAACCCCGCACCCTGCCCCTCCCCAACCCCACACCCTGCCCCTCCCCAACCCCACACCCTGCCCCGCCCCAACCCCGCACCCTGCCCCTCCACAACCCCGCACCCTGCCCCGCCCCAACCCCGCACCCTGCCCCTCCCCAACCCCACACCCTGCCCCTCCCCAACCCCACACCCTGCCCCGCCCCAACCCCGCACCCTGCCCCTCCACAACCCCGCACCCTGCCCCTCCCCAACCCGCGCCCTGCCCCTCCCCAACCCCGCACCCTGCCCCTCCCCCAACTCCGCACCCCGCCCCTCCCCGCCCCCGCACCCTGCCCCTCTGCTGGAACCCAGACCCTCTCCGAACATCGATCTGTCAACGTTAATCCATCACGAGACAGGAGCTGATCCTGAGCATGAACATATATCACAAAGCCCTGGTGGTGAACTCACGATCGGGGACATTTGTCATATATTTGTCTCCTTTTAAGAAAATGCTACTCAATTAATTTCCGAGCAATTAATTTTACAAAAAGTCTTTTATTATCCGAGTGGCTGTGTTGGCCTAGTTTTAAACACCAGGGTCAGAGGAAACAGAGCTTGAACATTTACAAGCAAATTCCTTTCAGCTCAGGGAACTTTTTGATCTGCCGGCCGGTGATGGATTATTGCGTTTAGAACCTTCACACAGCCACACGGTGCTCAGTGTTATTGTTGGACTGAGACTACCCCCAGCCTCCCCCCGCTTCGCCCCCCCGTTTTCTTTGTGATCGATGGGCCAGTCCATTGATGATGTCGCTAGCTGAATGTTGCTGCAACTGTGACCTCATCCGGTGCAAATGTCCATTTGAAAAGGGTCAGGCTCAGGTCCAGGGTCAGGCTCAGTCTCGGGCTCAGGCCTAGGCCCAGGCTCAGGCCCGGGCTCAAGCCCAGGCCCAGGCCCAGGCTCAGGTCCAGGGTCAGGCTCAGTCTCGGGCCCAGACCCAGGCTCAGGCCCAGGGTCAGGCTCAGTCTCGGGCCCAGGCCCAGGGTCAGGCTCATTCTCGGGCCCAGACCCAGGCCCAGGCTCAGGATCGGGCTCAAGCCCAGGCCCAGGCTCAGGCCCAGGGTCAGGCTCAGTCTTGGACCCAGACCCAGGCTCAGGCCCAGACCCAGGCTCAGGCTCAGGCCCAGGCCCAGGGTCAGGCCCAGGCTCAAGCCCAGGCCCAGGGTCAGGCTCAGTCTCGGGCCCAGGCCCAGGCTCAGGCCCAGGTCATGGCTTGCTATTCCCCACAACAGGGCAAGACAGTGGCTAGGTGCTTTCCCTAGGGCACGGTGGAAGAATGAGAGCAAGAGAGAGAGCCATTCATGATCCCGGGTCTCTGTCACACCTCTCTCAGGGGGAACAGGGGTCCTGATCTGATTTGCTCGCAACTTTCTTTTGACAGAAGATACGTTGGTTGCCCCATCACTCCCCAGGGAGCGGTCCTGCAGCATGCCTCTCGGTGGTTTGAGTGTGTAGTGGTTCTGTCACTGGCTATTAATGCAGAGACACACACAGCAGCCTGCAAAATTAAATCGAATCAATCTTCGAATGTGTGGCATTTGTTAAAAGATGAACAAATTGTAGAGAGTCCAACATTGCCATTTGACCCACTCCCTATGCTCACTCTACCTGTGTACTCCACTCCCATTACCCAGCCCGTTCCCCATAGACATTAACTGGTACTCTAGCCCACAACTCCACAGGAAAGAAATTCTTTCTGAATTACCAGCTGGTAATTTCCGTTGCGTTCCTCACTGACCGCACTAACTGCATACGCCTGCCGTATCTGTTGCTTTCTGTATTTTTAACACCTCCAACACCACATCTCTTAATCTTTTAGGCCAAGTTCCGTGGGCTTTTCAGTCGCCTTCACCGACACCAACATCCTTTTGAACGTAGCGTGAGTTTTACTGGCTGGGGATTAAAGGCTTGAATTACGAGGACAGATTGCATGGACTAGGCTTGCATTCCCTTGAGTTTAGAAGATTAAGGGATGATCTGATTGAGATGTTTAAGACGTTAAAAGATTTGATAGGGCAGATTGAGAGAAACTATTTCCTCTGGTGGGGGCAGTCCGGAACAAGGGGGCAGAACCTTAAAATTAGAGCCAGGCCGTTCAGGGGTGAAATCAGGAAGCACTTTCCCACACAAAGGGCAGTGGAAATCTGAAACTCTCTCCACAAAAGGCTGTGGATGCTGGGGGTCAATTGGAGCTTTCAAGACTGAGATCGATAGGTTTTTATTAGGCAATGGTATCAGGGGAGATGGAGCAAAGGTGGGTAAATGGAGTTGAGGTGCAGATCAGCCATGATCTAATTGAATGGCGGAGCAGGCTCGAGGGGCTGAATGGCCTCCTCCTGATCCTATGTTCCAATGGCTGGCAATGGTTCCAACTGATCAGGAGCAGATGTTAATATTGGACACACTGAATGTGTGTCAGACATTTCCAGGGTCCCAGAGCCCTGGAGCTGGCTTGACTAATGTTTATTGACATTCCAAAAATTTCTGTTCAGCCAAAGATGATTAGAGCCTGGATTCACAAATTAGACTCGGCGGAGAAGGATGAGAAATAATATTCTGACTCTGTGTGGCCACGATTTAACCAGATTAACTTCCTTTCTTCTCCCGAAAGCTGCGAAAGCGGAGATAAATAAAATATATATTTTTTTAAATTTCCATTTTTCACAGGGACAGTGTTGTCTGTCAGTGGATTGCTGGGCTTTTTAAGGCAGATGATTAATTACTGGGTAGCGAGCTTTGTCCTTTGGTGAGGGAACGAGAGAGACACTAAATCAAAATATCCTGGGCTTATTTGTAATAGTTGCTGCCAGTCAGGGTGAACAGTCAGTGTATCCCATGGTCAAGGGTTAGCAGAGAGAGCCTGTCTCTCGCTCACTCTCAGGCCCTTACAGCAGAATTCTCTACCCCAGAGGGCTGTGGAGGCGCTCAGTCTTTGGGTCTATTCAAAACAGAAGTCGATAGATTTCTGACTAGTATCAAGGGATATGGCAATAGGGCCGGTGAATGGACTTGAGGCAGAAGATCAGCCGTGATCTCATTGAATGGCGGAGCAGGCTCAAAGGGCCGAATGGCCTACTCCTGCTCCCATTTCTTATGTTCTTATGTTCTTACTCCAGGCCAGAGACCACCCTCTGGGCCATCAGAGCATGGCGACCGCCCATCACTCCGCTCCTTCTCTCTGATTGGTGACACAAAAAGATGGAACATTTGAAGAAAATACACAAAGAGTAAAATGTCCCGTGAAGTGTCCCAGGGGAGGCCATTGATTTAGGGTCAATTTACAACTTGGAAGGAACGGTGATATTGATTGCAAAAAGGGATTGAAGATTTCAGATATATTAATAACCACAGCTGGATATTCAGCAGGGAAAGGATCATGGAGATTAACAGGTGGTGAGAGGATAATGTACATGGGCTCTGGATAATCATAAGAAAAGGCCCAACACACCCACCATCTCACCATATCCCTCAATCCCAGCCACCATCTCACCATATCCCTCAATCCCAGCCACCATCTCACCATATCCCTCAATCCCACCCACCATCTCACCATATCCCTCAATCTCCGCCACCATCTCACCATATCCCTCAATCCCACCCACCATCTCACCATATTCCTCAATCCCAGCCACCATCTCACCATATCCCTCAATCCCAGCCACCATCTCACCATATCCCTCAATCACACCCACCATCTCACCATATCCCTCAATCCCAGCCACCATCTCACCATATCCCTCAATCACACCCACCATCTCACCATATCCCTCAATCCAGCCACCATCTCACCATATCCCTCAATCACACCCACGATCTCACCATATCCCTCAATCCCACCCACCCATCTCTTCACCTTCTCCCTTAATAAAGCCCTTATAAATTCTTCACCTCCATATTGCTCATCAATAGTAACGCCCAACCTGAGCCCATCCCTGAGGGGTGACAGAGGGCATGGCCATTGTATGTCCACAGTTTCCCTGAGCTAACCCACCCCCTGGAAACCATGAGACCACAAAGGCAGGACTGCACGGTGGAGGCAGTACCTGCTGCACTCCTTGTAACTCTTTCAGACGGATAATTAGCGGCCCACTTGTCTTAAAAATCCCAGCAATCCGCTGACAAAGAATACTGTCCTCATGAAAATGTTCTGCTGGCATTTCCAAGGAGAACAAAAAATATCATGGAGGGGAAGAATTCCCATGAGATTCTCCCTATCTCCTCATGTAATGTCGCTAATACCCTGGAGAAACGCCACTAACGGCTGCTTTTATCTGTTGACGCTTCTCCCGGAGTTCCGTCAATCTCCCTCCCCTCCCCCACACAGAATTCCAGGTGCATGAGATTTCCTCCTGGGAATCTCGCTATTCCTATAGATTCACAAATAAAGATATGGAAGAGGTGAGAAGAGGAAATGAGAGTGAAGGATTGCCGAAGACATTTGAATCTCACCTGTAGGTGCCCAGTCCTCAGGGTGAACTGACCTTCTCAGTGTTGCCTAGTTATCTCAGACTGCTATCTATCAAGGGTCCTGCTCTCTTCCCCCAGACACCATTCCTACATGACAACAGTGACTACACTTCAATAATACTTCATTGGCTTTAGGACATCCTGAGGTCATGAAAGGCGCTATATAAATGCAAGTCCATTCTCCCACTGTTCAATCATCTCTGGGACTCCCGTACAAATCCTGGTCTGACTGCTGGGGTGAAAATCTCCTCTATTTTCTGGCTCTGAAAGTCCTGTACATAGTAAGTCTGAACAGAATCAGACCAACTCCAGGCAGGCCCAGTTCCAGAGCGCGGCCCTGCCCATCACTCACGTTGATTAAATCTTCCACTCGTGACATTCAAGCAGAACATCCCCTTCAATCCACAGAGGGGTCGTTCCAGGTGGTGTCCTCTGTAGCAAGCCTTGTCTCAACATTCTCCATCACGATGAGAGCAACAACAGTCAGAACAAAATTGCCCGGAGATCACCATCTGGGACCCCTTTCATAGAGAGAGTCTCACCATGAGGGACCCCTTTTAAAGAGAGAGGCTGGTGTTGAAATAATTGGAATGTAATATGGGCTGATGCTGATGGAGCCAGAAATTGAGCTGTGAAGGTGTGAGTCTGTTTGGGACTGGCGGTGATGATCTAATCCTGTAAACCTTAGGCTGAGAATGGAGAAGGTGAGCCCAGAGCAGCAGGGAGGTAGTCCAGTGCGTCTCACACGGGTTGTTAGCCATCAAATCCCTCTACATCTCACTAAAGCCAACCCTTTGATTCTGGACCAGTTGTTGTGGCCATTTGTCTGTCACCAGCAGATGTGGCTAATGGCGTTAGCCTCCTGCTCACTAACAGGCTGATCAAAGGTGCTGCACAGAAGGAGAAAATAACTCCATTCATCAGTGTGAGTGTCGTGGGATTCCACTGCTATCTGCACCTTGAACACTCAACATTGTGACAAATATCCCCACTAACTCTCTGCTTTTTATTGTTCACTGTCATTTTGCAGCCTCTAAGTTATAGAATCACAGAATCTTACAGCACAGAAAGAGGCCAGTCGGCCCATCGTGCCTGTGCTGGCTCTTTGAAAGAGCAGTGGTGCTCAGTCCCACCCCCCCCCCCCTCCCCCCCGCTGTTTGTCCGTAACCCTGTCAGTTCCTCATCCTCCAGAACCCGTCCAACTCCCTTTTCAAATTATTGATGGGATCAGCTTCCACCACCTTTTCAGGTCGAGCGTTCCCGATCCCCACAACTCTCTGAGTGAAAACATCTCTCCTCATCTCCCCTCTAGATCTTTTGCCAATGATTTTAAATCTGTGACCTCTGGTTATTGACCCACTCGCCAGAGGGAAGAGTTTTTCTCGATCTACTCGATCCAAACCTCTCATCATCTTGAAATCCTCTATTAGGTCACCTCTTCACCTCCTGTGTTCCAAGGAGAACAGTCCGAACTTTTCCAACCTCTCCTCATAACTGAAGTCCCTCAGCCCTGGTAACATCCTGGTAAACCTCCTGTGCACCCTTTCTAAGACCTTTACATCTTTCCTGAAGTGTGGTGCCCAGAATTGTCGACAATACTCCAGCTGAGGCCGAACCAGTGATTTATAAAGTTCGAGCCTGATCTCTTTGCTTTTATATTCGATTCCTCTATTTATAAACCCAAGTAACCCACATGCTTTTTTAACCACCTTATCAACTTGCCTTGCCATCTCTAAATCTGTCTCTGCCTGTATCTGTTTTTCTCTATTCTCCGTCACTCTCTCTGACAATCTCTTTCTTTCTCGCTCTAAAGCCCCGATTTTAAATCAGGGCCCATCCCAGTTGACTAACGTGAATCTCGGGTCATTACAAGTCCCAGGGCTTGTTTAAACAGACCTCAGACTGGATTTCCCAATTGAACCCCATGCCCTCACACCACAACTGGGCTCTCTACAGATGAGGGGTGAGTTTAACCCCACACGCCCGGTGGAAAATGGGCAGGCGGGTACTTCAATCGGCGGGGGGACATACCCACTGACAAACATAGAAACATAGAAACATAGAAACTAGGAGCAGGAGTAGGCCATTCGGCCCGTCGAGCCTGCTCCGCCATTCAATACGATCATGGCTGATCATCCAAATCCAGTACCCTGTCCCTGCTTTCTCACACAGAATCCCCATCGAGCCTGCACCGACACATATCCCACCCTATCCCCGTAACCCCACGTATTTAATTCCCCCTAACATATCCCATCCTATCCCCGTAACCCCACATATTTAATCCCCCCCTAACACTAAGGGTCAATTTATCATAGCCAAATCAACCTAACCCGCACATTTTTGGACTGTGGGAGGAAACCGGAGCACCCGGAGGAAACCCACGCAGACACGGGGAGAATGTGCAAACTCCACACAGACAGTCACCCGAGGCCGGATTCGAACCCGGGTCTCTGGCGCTGTGAGGCACCAGTGCTAACCACTATGCCACCGTGTTGCCCAAACCGTTTGGAGCTCCCCATCTGCCAATCTGCTGTTCTGGGGGGGGGGGGGAGGGGCGCATGGGCACCTGGAAGGGTCCTTCCTCAAATATGCAGATCAGATCCGATGATGTCCTCAAGCCCCGATCACTATTTGAACTGGTGGGGAAACTGCTGTTGCTTTCCTGCCAGGTGCAGATGACAGCGGGGAAAAGTTTCGGGACCCAGAAGAGGCCATTTAAGGGTAAGTTTTTCTTTTACTTTCCCTGTGGGGTCAGAAAGAGTAGAAATTCTCACCCATTCCCTGATCCATCCATCACTCCACCCAATGAGACACGCCCCCCCACCCCCATTATATCCACCCACCTACCCGTGAGTACGAAGGTATTTGGCCACCCATCTGCTGGACTTCTGTCCCCTCAGATCCTTTTCCCTTGTCCCCGCTTCCCGCCACCATTTCTGGAGGTCACAGGACACACCGACCAATGGCTGATTGACTCCGTGTAAACAGATAAATGACATCATTGATGCCTCGTTCCCACTGCTTCCGTCTCCTACCCGCATTCACCAGGTGTCTGAGGTTACCAGGTACTCGGGAGGAGAAGTCACAGAGCCCAGTGTCACTTTCAAGTTTATTTCTGATTTGCATTGAAGGTTTTTCTTCGTCATTGCCAATTCTTTCACAAAATGGTGCCATTTGCTGAGGGATTGGTATTTTTCCCTGACCTTACCCCCATCTCAGACAAGGCACCATGTGTTTCCCAATTGGAATTCTCCTGTACATTTTGCCCACACCCCCATCTCAGACAGGGAACCATGGGTACTGTCCCAGCACACCAGCTGAGCACCAATATAATGAGGCCCCCTTATGCCACAGTGCAGTAGCTGAGCAGACGTGTTGAAGGTGTGCTTCAGAATCCTGGAGCGAACCAGGAGCATCCTGCAGTCGGGTTCAGTGACAGTTTCAGTTTCTGATGAAAGCATTCTGGCTCCATGCCTTGTTCTGTTTACACCACGGTGCTTCCGGTACTGAGGGAGTGCTGCACTGTCAGAGGTGCCGTCTTACGTAAAAGATCCCATGGCACTATTTCGAAGAAGAGCAGGGGAGTTCTCCCCGGTGCCCTGGGCCAATATTTATCCCTCAACCAACACTTAAAAAAACCCAGATAATCTGATCTTTTATTTCATTGCTGTTTGAGGGATCTTGCTATGCGCAAATTGGCTGCAGTGTTTCCTACATTACAACAGTGACCACACTTCAGAAGTATTTAATTGGCTGTGAAGCGCTTTGGGACATCTTGAGGTTATGAAAGGTATTGTATAAATGTAATTTATTTCTTTTATTTTCTTTCAGAGTGTGAAGTGTCTGCCTTTAACCCCTGTGTTATTTTTTATGTGTAAACACTTTGTAAAGTTGCAGTTAACCCTCTCTGAACAGGACTATCCATGCACAGGCTCAGGACACGTCAGTAACAGCACCGTGGCATCTGCTGTAGTTCCATCCCTCTCCCCTCCAGCAAAGCACTCGGATGAACTGATGAATAATTCATGTCATTAGGGATATTTAAATTCTGTTCTAACCTGCAGCCCTTCACAGGACTAATTAGCATATTAATAATAGTACTGAGGTGATTGCTGCCAATGTCCTCATATATCATTGTCTGGTTATTAGTGCTGGTGAGTGAGCACCCTACAGACTGGCCCAGGGAGAAGAAAAACCCTCTATTCAAAGGTCAACATTTAATTTCAGTCTTCATGGCTCCAATCATAGAATGATACAGCACAGAAGGAGGCCATTTGGCCCATCGTGCCTGTGCCGGCTCTTTGAAAGAGCTCGCCCTGCACATTCCTCCTTTTCAAGTCTATATCCAAATTCCTTTTGAAAGTTACTATTGAATCTGTTTCCACCGCCCTTTCAGGCAGTGCATTCCAAATCACAACTCGCTGTATAAAAGAAATTCTCCTCATCTCCCCTCTGGTTCTTTTGCCAATTATCTTAAATCTGTGTCCTCTGACGCTCCTGCCACTGGTTACAGTTTCTTCCTATCTATTCTATCAAAACCCCTCATAATTTAGAACAACGCTATTAAATCTGATGTGTGAGACTGGGGAGCACACTTTGAATTTCTGCCCCCTTATTATCACGTAGTCACTTCCAATATGGCCACTCCCTGGAGCGACAGTTTCCACAATTTCAGCAAGGCTGTTTTGGCAGTGATTTTGCATGTAACAGACTTGTGCTGTTGATGTGAACCTTCCTCTACGTGGGAGCAGGGTCAACGGTGGTCATTGTGGTCAATGGAGGGCAATGGTGGGCAATGGTGGGCAATGGTGGTCACTAGTGATCAATGGTGGTCAATGGTGGTCACTAGTGGTCACTGGTGGTCAATGGTGGTCACTGGTGGTCAATGGTCGTCACTAGTGGTCAATGGTGGTCAATGTTGGTCAATGGTGGTCACTAGTGGTCAATGGTGGTCAATGGTGGTCACTAGTGGTCAATGGTGGTCACTAGAGGTCAATGGTGTTCACTGGTGGTTAATTGTGGTCACTAGTGGTCAATGGTGGTCAATGTTGGTCAATGGTGGTCACTAGTGGTCAATGGTGGTCAATGGTGGTCACTAGTGGTCAATGGTGGTCACTAGAGGTCAATGGTGTTCACTGGTGGTTAATTGTGGTCACTAGTGGTCAATGGTGGTCACTGGTGGTCACTAGTGGTCAATGGTGGTCACTGGTGGTCACTAGTGGTCAATGGTGGTCACTGGTGGTCAATGGTGGTCAGTGGTGGTCACTAGTGGGCACTGGTGGTCAATGGTGGTCACTAGTGGTCAATGGTGGTCACTAGTGCTCAATGATGGTCAATGGTGGTCACTAGTGGTCAATGATAGTCAATGGTGGTCACTATGGTCACTAGTGGTCAATGGTGGTCACTAGTGGTCACTGGTGGTCAATGGTGGTCACTGGTGGTCAATAGTGGTCACTGGTGGTCACTAGTGGTCAATGGTGGTCACTGGTGGCCAATAGTGGTCACTGGTAGTCAATGGTGGTCAACAGTGGCCAAAAGGGGCTGGAGCTAAAATGGTGGAGAGGAAACGGGTGCGGCTTTATGTCAGAGGCAACTGGTGAAAGAACCTCTGTGGGGTGGGGTTAAGACCTCCAGTAGGGCTGGTTTAGGGTTCCTTACACTCGGGGTGATTCCAATGGTGTGCTTGCCTTTGAAGGCAACCCTGTAATAAAAGGAGGCTTGAAAGAGGCAAGAACTGAGAAATTCTGGCTCGAGGGGGCTGGAATATAAAGAGGAGGAATTGATGCTTCAGTTGTATAGAGCCTTGGTCAGACCTCATCTGGAGCACTGTGCTCAGTTCTGGGCACGCACCTCGGGAAGGACATATTGGCATTGGAGGTGGTGCAGGGCAGATTTGCCAAAATGATACCGGGGCTAAATGGGTTAAATTATGAGGACAGGTTGTATAAACGTGGCTTGTATTCCCTTGAATGCAGAAGATGAAGGGGTGATCTAACTGAGATGTTTAAAATGTTAAAAAGCATTTGAT
The DNA here is from genome assembly GCA_030390025.1 of Squalus acanthias. Classification (NCBI taxonomy): domain Eukaryota; kingdom Metazoa; phylum Chordata; class Chondrichthyes; order Squaliformes; family Squalidae; genus Squalus; species Squalus acanthias. The sequence goes on from JASTWF010000400.1 coordinate 186,037, forward strand.
AGAGCAGATAGAAAGAAACTATTTCCTCTGGTGGGGGAATCCAGAACAAGAGGGCATAACCTTAACATTAGAGCCAGGCCGTTCAAGGGTGAAATCAGGAAGCACTTCTTCACACAAAAGGCAGTGGAAATCTGGAACTCTCTCCCCTAAAAGGCTGTGGATACTGGGGGTCAATTGGAGCTTTCAAGATTGAGATTGATAGATTTTTGTTGGGTAAGGGTATCAAGGGAGATGGAGCAAAGGCGGGTAAATGGAGTTGAGGTGCAGATCAGACCTGATCTAATTGAATGGCGGAACAGGCTCGAGGGGCTGAATGGCCTCCTCCAGTTACTGTGTCTCCGGCAAAACCACCGCTCAGCACTTGGTTCTGCCATGATCCGGGCGGGTAATGGGCAGGAGATTGTTTTCTAGATTTCTGTCTGTCTACCTGTTCGCTGTTTCAGCTTGAACAGAGCAATAAGCAGATGGAAATCACTCACAGTCTGTTTCTGTTAGTTGAGGGTCTAGAGCGAGGGGCCATAGATATAAGATTAAATGTAAGAGATTTAGGACAGAGAGCAGGAGGCACCTTTTTACACAGAGGGTTGTGCGTTTGTGGAATTCACTGCGGAGTTAGTGATTGAAGCAGAGACCAGGTCAATATTTAATAGATTACATAGGTGGGTGAAGGAAAGGGGATAAAGGAATATGGGAACAGGGCAGGAACATGGGATTAGTATACAGCACATGTGATGGTTAAGCACCAACACGGACTGGTTGGGCCGAATGGCCTGTCTCCATGTTGTAATTTCTATATAATTCTATTCTGTGTGCTACTGACTATCAATCTGTTAGACTAAGTACTAGGCACTCTGACTGGCTGTATTAGAGGTGACAGCATTGATAATGAAGACAGCAGTATCGCTCCATATAACCCAGCCCCAGCAGAGGCTCCAGGCTCATTCTTGCCTTTAAGAAGCACCTTATGTTATTTCTCTGTATCCCATTAGCCGTACCGTGACCGCCCAAGGCCACTTGCCTTGATGACGCCGTGCTGTGAGCTGGATGTGAGGCTGGTGACTGCAGAGATACTGATGGATGGAGTCCCAGCCATCTCGTGGACAATACGTTTTTCTTACGAGCTGAACACATTTACTGTGATCAGTTCCAGCTCTTTACTCGATGTGTCATTCATCTACTGTCAACCAATGGACCTCCTGACCTGGAGGAACCAACTCAATATGTCAGGGAAAAAAAGATGGTTATTACAACAACAACGTGTGTATATATATATATATCGTGCCTTTAATGTAGTCAAACGTCCTAAGCAACGTTCCCGTAAAGTTGCGCGGCCGCACAGCGGTCTGGAGGTCCCACGCAGGCCGCTCACCGGCTTTTAAATGGAAAAAATGCGCATGCGCAGAAATCTGAATGGGCCGCGCAGCCCGTTAAAGGGACAGCAGAAACAAAAATTTTTTTAGCGGGAACATTGATCCCAAGGCACTTCACAGGAGCGTTATTAGACAAAATTTGATACCGAGCCACATAAGAAGATATTTGTACAGAAAGAACATAGAACATAAGAACATAGGAAATACGAGCAGGAGTAGGCCAATTGGCCCCTTGAGCCTGCTCCGCCATTCAATAAGATCATGGCTGATCTTGGTTAAAGGATCATCTTAAAGGAGGAAAGAGAGGTCGAGAGGCGGAGATAGATGAGGCTGAAGTGTCTGCAAGTGTCTTCAGCCAGCAGTGCCGATTGGACAATCCTACACGGACTCTTCCCGAGACCCCATCTTCATAGAGGTCAGTGTGAAGCCAATTCATTTCACTCCACGTGATATTAAGAAGTGGTGAGTACAGTGTGCACAATGAACATCCTGGCACACCTGGATAATAAGTGCCAGGCAATATTCACAACACATAAGTGCCAGGCAATGACCATCTCCAACAATAAAAAGCCCAACCACTTCCCTCTGAGCTTTAATGGTACAGAGTTCCACCATCATTACCTTGAGGAACACCACTGACCAGATGTTCAACCAGACCACCCACATCAACAGCATGGCTGCAAGAGCAGGACAGAGGCTGGGGAATCTGTAATGAGTGGCTCATCCCCTGACCTCTCAAAGCCTCTCCATTACCTACAAGCCTCAAGTCAGGAGTGTGATGGAACACTCACCACTCACCTGGATGAGTGCAGCTGCAAGAACATTCAAGAAGCTCGACACCATCCAGGACAGAGCAATCCGTTTGATGCTGCTGCTAAACTCAATATTCACTCCCTCCACCACCGGCGCACCGTGGCTGCAGTGTGTTCCATCTACAGGATGTACAGCAGCAACTCGCCAATGTTACTGACAGCACCTCCCTCACCTGTGACCTCCACACCATGAAGGACAACAGCACCAATGCTGTGGGAATGCCACCTCCAAGTTCCCCTCCAAGTCACACACCATCCTGACTTGGAAATATATTGCTGTTCCTTCATCGTCGCTGGGTCAAAATCCTGGAACTCCCTCCCTAACACCACTGTGGGAGCACCTTCACCACACGGACTGCAGCGGTTCAAGAATGCAACTCAAGGGCAATTTGGAATGGGCAATAAATGCCGGCCTTGCCAGCAATGCCCACATCCTGAGAACAAATGAATAAAGGTCTCTTTTACTCTTTCTCCTTCCCCCCTCTGTCCATCACTCAGTCTCATTCTTTCCATCTTTCCTTCACTACCCAATCTTTCCTAACATGCTCTCTCTCCCTCACTGCTACTTTATTTCCCTAATTGTCTCTCTCACTCTCATTCTGTGCCTCCTGCTTCTTTTCTCTCCCTCTTTTCCTTTTTGCAGCTCTCTCTCTCTCTCTACTTCTCGCTGCTCCAGGTTAGTCGCGGTCCGTTGTATAATGTTGTTAATCTATCGCATTAGAAGTGGTCTAATCCTTTCAGTGCCGCTTCTCGCTCTCTAATCTCACTGATATTCCACCCACCTCCCCCCCAAATTTCTCAGAGATTGCCGTGAAAAAGCCCATTTATCTCGGCCGATTGGCCGTCAGTTTTTACAGGGACTCGGTGATCGCTCCTCATTAACTATTGACCGACTGCTTGTGTTTTTCAACGAGTCCGGCCCATAGTGCTCCCCTGTCTGTGCTGTCAGCTCGCTATCCAGGTCAATGCTAACGCGTTGCTGCATTACTGTACGTGCTGTGGCCTCTCCAGTGTTTATTGACTCAGCGGATTGAAAGAATTAAAACCGCAATGAGATCACAAACCCTGCTGTTGAGGGACGTTGGGGAAAACACTGAGAGGAACTAGGCTGCGCCTTGTTTTTGGAAAAGTTTAATTCCTTTATATCTGCAAACCGCCCAATAGCCTCCCCCCCTCCCCCCCCCCCCGCACTTCACCGAGGATGGCGGGGGTGCGGTTGGAATCTTGCTGTGAAGACATAAGAACATAAGAAAACGGTTGGACTATAACCTGGTGTTGTACGACTTCTCACATTTGTCCACCCCAGTCCAACACCGGCATCTCCGCATCATAAGAACTAGGAGCAGGAATAGGCCACTTGGCCCCTCGAGCCTGCTCCACCATTCAATAAGATCATGGCTGATCTTGGGCTCAAAGCCACTTCCCAGCCCGCTCCCCATAACCCTTCACTCCCTTATCTTGCAAAAATCTGTCTATCTCCACCTTAAATGTATTTAATGACCCAGCCTCCACGGCTCTCTGGGGTAGAGAATGCCACAGATTTACGACCCTCTGAGAGAAGAAATTCCTCCACATCTCCGTTCTAAAAGGGCGACCCTTTATTCCGAAACTGTGCCCCCGAGTTCTAGATTTCCCCATGAGGGGAAACATCTTCTCTGCATCTACCTTGTCGAAGCCCCTTCAGAATCTTATATGTTTCAATAAGATCACCTCTCATTCTTCTAAGCTCCAATGAGTATAGGCCCAACCTGCTCAACCTTTCGTCATAAATCAACCCCTCATCTCAGGAATCAACCATGTGAATCGTCTCTGAACTGCCTCCAGTGCAAGTATATCCTTCCTTAAATAAGGAGGCCAAAACTGTACGCAGTACTCAAGCTGCGGTCTCACCAATACCCTGTACAGTTGTAGCAGGACTTCCCTGCTTTTATACTCCAACCCCCTTGAAATAAAGGCCAACATTCCATTTGTCTTTTTGATTACTTGCTGTACCTGCATGCTAACTTTTTGTGTTTCATGCACAAGGACCCCCAGGTCCCTCTGAACTGTAGCATTTTGTAATCTCTCTCCATTTAAATAATAGTTTGCTTTTTTATTTTTCCTGCCAAAGTGGATAACCTCGCACTTTCCCACATTATACTCCATCTGCCAAATGTTTGCCCACTCACTTAGCCTGTCTATATCCCTTTGCAGATTCTTTGTGTCCTCTTCACAACTTGCTTTTCTACCCATCTTTGTATCATCCGCAAACTTGGCTACATTAAACTCGGTCCCTTCATCCAGGTCATTAATATAGATTGTAAATAGTTGAGGCCCCAGCACTGATCCCTGTGGCACCCCACTAGACCTCTTTCAAAGAGGAACAACTGAGGCCCCCGGTGGCTTCATGGGTTTTAATGCACTACACAGTATAGCAGTGCCCTACATGTGCTAGAAAATCCCAGCTGGAGCCTCGGTTTCTGCTGGGTTAGGTACGGCAGTGCAGTGGTTCTGTTACCGGACTAGCAATCCCCAGTCCTGGACTTATAATCACACAAAATGTGAGTTCAAATCGCACTAGGGCAGTTTGAGAATTTGAATTCAATTTAATAAAACCTAGAAATAAAAAGCTAGTATCAGTAATGATGATTATGAAGCAGTCGGATTGTCGTAATAACCCAACTGGTTCACGAATGTCTTTAGGGAAGGAAATCTGACGTCCTTACCCAGTCTAGGCATATATATTTTTTAATTCATTTTTATGGAATGTGGGCATCGCTGGCAAGGCTGGCATTTGTTGTTGGAGATAGTCATTCCTGGCACTTCTGTGGCATGAATGTTACCTGCCACTTATCAGCCCAAGCCTGAACGTCGTCCAGGACTTGTTGCATGTGGGCATGGACTGCTTCATTATCTGAGGAGTTGTGAATGGCAATGAACACTGTGCAGTCATCAGAGAACATACCTATTTCTGACCTTATATTGGAGGGAAGGTCGTTGATGAAGTAGCTGAAGATGGTTGGGCCTAGGACACTGCCCTGAGGAAATCCTGCAGTGATGTCCTGGGGCTGTGGCTGTGATGATTGACCTTCAACCACCTTCCTTTGTGCTAGGTATGACTCCAGCCAGTGGAGAGATTTCCCCCCGATTCCTATTGACTTCAGTTACACTAGGGCTACTTGATGATGCCACACTCGGTCAAATGCTGCCTTGATGTCAAGGGCAGTCACTCTCGCCTCTGGAATTCAGCTCCTTTGTCCATGTTTGGACCAAGGCTGTAATGAGGTCGGGAGCCGAGTGGTCCTGGCGAAACCCAAACTGAGCATCAGTGAGCAGGTTATTGGTGAGTAAGTGCCGCTTGATAGCACCTTCCATCACTTTGCTGATGATTGAGAGTAGAATGATGGGGTGGTAATTGGCCGGATTGGATTTGTCCTGCTTTTTGTGGACAGGACATACCTGGGCAATTTTCCACATTGTCGGATAGATGCCAGTGTTGTAGCTGTACTGGAACAGCTTGGCTAGAGGCACGGCTAGTTCTGCAGCATGACAGCCGGCATGTTGTCGGAGCCCATAGCCTTTGCTGTATCAATTGCACTCAGCCGTTTCTTGATATCACGTGGAGCGAATCGAATTTGCTGAAAACTAGCTTCTGTTATGGTGGGGACCTCAGGAGTAGGCCGATATGGATCATCCACTCGGCACTTCTGGCTGCAAACAGTGGCAGTGCCACACAACACGATGGAGGGTGTCCTCCGTGTGAAGATGGGACTTCGTCTCCACAATGACTGTGCGGTGGTCACTGCTACCAATACTGTCATGGACAGATGCATCTGCTACAGGTAGATTGGTGAGGACGAGGTCAAGTAGGTTTTTCCCCACGTGTTGGTTCTCTCACCACCTGTCGCAGGCCCAGACTGGCAGCTATATCCTTCAGGACTCGGCCAGCTTGGTCAGTAGTGGTGCTACCGAGCCACTCTTGGTGATGGACATTGAAGTCCCCCACCCAGAGTACATTCTGTGCCCTTGCTACTCTGTGCTTCTTCCAAGTGGTGTCCAACATGGAGGAGCACTGATTCATCAGCTGAGGGAGGGCGGTAGGTGGTAATCAGCAGGAGGTTTCTTTGCCCATGCTGGACTTGAAGCCATGAGACTTCATGGGGTCTGGAGTCAATGTTGAGGACTCCCAAGGTCACTCCTTCCCGACTGGTATACCACTGTGCCGCCACCCCTGGTGGGACAGGACATACCCAGGGATGGTGATGGAGGAGTTTAGGACATTGGCTGAAAGGTATGATTCTGTCAGGCTGTTGCTTGACTAGTCTGTGGGACAGCTCTCCTAATTTTGGCACAAGTCCCCAGATGTTAGTGAGGAGGACTTTGCAGGGTTGAGTGGGCTGGGTGTGCCGTTGCCGTGTCCGTACCGAGGTCAATGCCAGGTTTCATTCTTATTATTGTGTTTTGTAGCAGTTTGTTACAACTGAGTGGCAGTTAAGCTGTGGGTCTAGGAGTCACATATAGGCCAGACCAGGTAAGGACGGCAGATTTCCTTCCCTAAAGGGCATTAGTAAACCAGATGGGTTTTTACGACAATCCGATAGTTTCATGGTTACCATTACTGATTCTAGCTTTTTATTACAGATTTATTTAATTAACTGAATTTAAATTCCCCAGCTGCTGTGGTGGGATTTGAACTCATGTCTCTGGATCATTAGTCCAGGCCTCTGGATTACTAGTTCAGTAACATTACCACTGTGCTACTGTTCCCTGTGACTCCAGTGCTATATACATCTTGCACTGTCAGGGACACTGTGCTGTATGCATAACACCTGGAACATCTCCACGTCTATCTTGTTTCCCACAAGTAACCATCCAGATTTGCAGAATCCTGGTCGAATATCCTATCATGGTGGATTAGCTGCCTGTTCTCCAGTCTGCCATGTAGAGCAGGGTAGCATCAGCAGGGAAGTCCCCAGCAACAAATGCCGTAACTTGTTAATCTAATTAACAAGTACCAGATCGAGTTCGAGCTGCTGTGGAGGTCGAAACCCCAGGAGGCCATCGTGGCTTCCACTCCCTCGGGCACCTGGGAGGGAGGGAGGGAGGGAGGGAGTTCCAGAGCTTGAGGTCTGTGCCTCCACCAATCAACGACTGCCTTGGGTTCTTGGCGTCCACCAGCGACCATCATCCAGTGTCCCAGACCCTGAGGTTCAGATCGCCATTCTACTGGATGTGACAGTGGACTCCACCGAATCCAGGCTCAATCAGTCGGAGCTGCACTCGCTGTTACTGGGACCCTGCTTGACATTCCCTCTGTTCTTCCGTATTGATTTTGTACTTGTGGCCTATAGTTCATAGAAACATAGAAACATAGAAGATAGGAGCAGGAGTAGGCCATTCGGCCCCTTGAGCCTGCTCCGCCATTTAATGAGATCATGGCTGATCATCCAAATTCAGTACCCTGTCCCTGCTTTCTCCCCATATCCCTTGATCCCTTTAGCCTTAAGAAATATATCTATCTCCTTCTTGAATATATTTAATGAATTGGCCTCAACTGCCTTCTGTGGTAGAGAATTCCACAGGTTCACCACTCTCTGGGTGAAGAAATTCCTCCTCATTTCTGTCCTGATTTGGGGCTGTTAGCTGCATCCTTTCATATACACCAATGTTCCTCCCAAAACTGGGGCCACAAAATTACCCGTACTATTCCAAACCTGTGACCTCACCACTTACAAACGCAAGGGTCGGAATATTCCCAAGTACCAGCCGCTAAGACTCTCGCACCACTGTCCTGTGGGCGCAACTTTTACACAGACATTGAGCCAATCCTTTGAATTGTGTTAGGAGAGAGTCAAATACTGGGACACGAGCCTATCCTCTGGGAATAATCCAAGCCGAGTCTCCTCCTCCCCATCGGGCGTTCAATCGATGAAACCTTTTTAATATTATTGAATATTTTTGGTCCATTGCCCAGCAACTGAAGAGGATTGGTTGCTTTAGACAAACAATGCGTATTCTGTTCTCATATGTAGCCCAGTGAGGGCCTTTGGGCTTTGTTCAGGAAGTGCCCTGGTCTCTCTCAGTCAGGCGGTCTGAAGCAGATTGAAGTTTAAGCAGGGTCGGAGCTGAGCTACTTGTCTAGACTGTTGTCAGTTGGATGAACACGAATGATTTATTAGCGGTGATGGAAAGGATGTGACAGGAGAGAGATTGTTTGACCCGTGTCTCTGCTGATGTGGAGACACAGCACTGACATGTTTGAAACATAGGGCCCTGGGCTTCTTCCAATCAGCCCCAGTTACAGCCTTGCCAATCCTCGAGAGAGACAGTCATAATCAAATCTAAATAAACTTAAGTGTTGATTAAATGCCGAGGTACAGCAAACCCTGACAGGCTGCTCTGAAATGGAAGCTGTTATTAATACTGACAACAAAGTGCAGCAATATCCAACAAGGTCAAAAAAAACCAAAAGAATGACTTGCATTTCAATAGCACCTGTCACGACCTCAGGACAACCCAAAGCGCTTTACAGCTAATGAAGTACTTTTTGAAGTCACTGTTGTAATGTCGGAAACGCGGCAGCCTAATTGCCCACAGCAAGCTCCCACAAATAGTAATGTGATAATGACCAGATAATCTGTTTTAGTGATGTTGATTGAGGATAAATATTGGTCAGGACTCTGGGGAGAACTGCCCTGCACTTCTTTGAAATAGTGCCTTGGGATCTTTAATACTTACCTGAGAAGGCAGACAGGGCCTCGGTTTAACATCTCATGCGAAAGTCAACACCTCCGACAGTGCAGCGCTCCCTCAGTACTGCCCCTCCGACAGTGCAGCGCTCCCTCAGTACTGCCCCTCCGACAGTGCGGCGCTCCCTCAGTGCTGCTCCTCTGACAGTGCAGCACTCCCTCAGTACTGCCCCTCCGACAGTGCAGCACTCCCTCAGTACTGCCCCTCCGACAGTGCGGCGCTCCCTCAGTACTGCCCCTCCAACAGTGCAGCGCTCCTTCAGTACTGCCTCTCTGACAGTGCAGCACTCCCTCAGTACTGCCCCTCCGACAGTGCGGCGCTCCCTCAGTGCTGCTCCTCTGACAGTGCGGCGCTCCCTCAGTACTGCCCCTCCAACAGTGCAGCACTCCCTCAGTACTGGCCCTCCAACAGTGCAGCGCTCCTTCAGTACTGCCTCTCCGACAGTGCAGCACTCCCTCAGTACTGCCCCTCTGACAGTGCAGCGCTCCCTCAGTACTGCCCCTCCGACAGTGCAGCACTCGCTCAGTACTGCCCCTCCGACAGTGCAGCGCTCCCTCAGTACTGTCCCTCCGACAGTGCAGCGCTCCCTCAGTACTGCCCCTCCGACAGTGCGGCGCTCCCTCAGCACTGACCCTCGGACAGTGCAGCGCTCCCTCAGTACTGTCCCCTCCGACAGTGCAGCGCTCCCTCAGTACTGCCCCTCCGACAGTGCAGCGCTCCCTCAGTACTGCACTGGCGCTTCAGCCTGGATTATGTGCTCAAGTGGAGTGGGGCTTGAACCGACAACTTTCTGACTCAGAGGCGAGAGCGCTGCCCACTGAGCCATGGCTGACACCCTCTAATGAAAGGGACTTGAGATAAATAAAGGAGTCAAGCTTGGGTTTCAAAGGCCTCTAGATTTTTAAATGGAAGTTAAGACACTTTCTCTCAGCATCGTGGGATTCTCGTTAAACTCCTCCAGCCCTACAACCCCCTCTGCTTTCCTCCAACTCTGACCTATTGCGCATTTGCGATTTCCTTTGCCACTCCATTGGCGGTCGTGCCTTGCACCAGCGAGGCCCTAAGCTCTGAAATTCCCTCTCGAAACCTCTCCGCTGCTCTAACTCTCCCTCATAAAATCATAGAATCATAGAAATTTACAGCATAGAAGGAGGCCACTAGAACCATCGTGTCTGTGCCAGCCAAGATAGAGCCATCCCAGCCTAATCCCACTTTCCAGCTCTTGGTCCGTAGCCCTGCAGGTTACGGCACTTCAAGTGCATATCCAAGTACTACTAAATGTGATGAGGGTTTCTGCCTCTACCAGCCTTTCAGGCAGCGAGTTCCAGACCCCCACCACCCTCTTGTTGAAGAAATTTCTCCTCAACTCCCCTCTAATCCTTCTACCAATTACTTTAAATCTGTGCCCCCTGGTTGTTGACCTCTCTGCTCAGCCTCCTCTGTTCCAAAGAAAACAACCCCAGCCTATCCAATCTTTCTTCATAGCTAAAATTCTCCAGTCCTGACAACATCCTTGTAAATCTCCTCTGCACCCTCTCTAATGCAATCACATCTTTCCTGTAATGTGGTGACCAGAACTGTACACAGTATTCTAGCTGTGGCCTAACTAGTATTTTATACAGTTCAAGCATAACCTCCCTGCTCTTCTATTCTATGCCTCGGCTCATCCTTTAAGAAGCTCTTTAAAACCTACCTCTGTGACCCGTTTCCTATCCTAATGTCAATCTTTGTTTGATAACGTTCCTGAGAAGCGCCTTGGGATGTTTTACTCGGTTGAAGGCCCTGTAGAAATACAAGTTGTTGTTGATGCAAAGAGCCATTCTCAATGGGAACTGTGTATTACCCAAGTTTTGTTACTTTAACAGAAATCAAACCAGCTCCTGCCCCTCAGCAGCAGACCTCCAGATATTGGTGGCAAACCTTTGCTGCAGAATCATGGAATATGTTGCTCACTAATAAGAAATTCAGAAATCAATACTCCCAGCGAGAGCTCATATATAATATTTAGTGAAAGCTGAACTGAACAATTCTCTGACCAGAACCATCTGTCATACACCAACCAATCACAATCATTATTGAGTGTCTGCTCTGTGGGGGGAAAATAAAAATCTCATGGCAAAAAAAACCTTTTAAGTTGATGAGCGATCTGGATTCAATTGATAGTAATGGGATCAGCGGATTCAGCACAGGGCAGTGGAGGATTAGTCCGCAGGGCTGGTGTGTGAGAGACACATTGTGGAGATCTCCACACCCAGCGGGGAAATCATCACAAGCGAGGTGCGCTGGTGAGACCAGGCGATGAGCAGTGGGGTAATGCAGCCTTCTGAGGGTGAGGAGTCAGCCTGACTAAACCACAGCCTGAGCCACTTGCCTGGATGAGTTGCAGCTCCAACAACACTCAAGAAGCTCAACACCATCCAAGACAAAGCAGCCTGCTTGATTGGCACCCCATCCACCACCTTAAACACTCACTCCCACCCCCACCGGCGCACTGTGACTGCAGTGTGTACCATCTACAAGAGGCACTGCAGCAACTCGCCAAGGCTTCTTCAGCAGCACCTCCCAAACCCACGACCTCTTCCACCTAGAAGGACAAGGGCAGCAGGTGCATGGGAAGACCACCACCTCCAAGTTCCCCTCCAAGGCACACACCATCCTGACTTGGAAATATATCGCCGATCCTTCATCGTCGCTGGGTCAATATCCTGGAACTCCCTCCCTAACAGCACTGTGGGAGTACCTTCACCACACGGACTGCAGCGGTTCAAGAAGGTGGCTCACCACCGCCTTCTCGAGGGCAATTAGGGATGGCCAATAAATGCTGGCCTTGCCAGCAACACCCACATCCCAGGAATGAATAGAAAAAAAGGTGGATTTTCATATCTCTAAATCCCCAGTAATTACATTGAGTCTTGGAATTTAACAGCACAGGAGGCCATTCAGCCCATCGTGCCTGTGCTGTGTCTCTGAAAGTGCTCTCCCCTGATCGGTTAGGTGGTACCATGGGGTACTGGGTGGTTCAGTGGGTTAGACACTGGCCCTTGGGACCTGGGGTTAGATACAGGCCAGACAGAGGGGAGATGAATGTCTCCCCTCTCTGATGGGTTACTGGATAGTTGAGCAGGTTATACATTGAGCGTGTGTATAATACCGTGACCCTGAAGTGGAGGTCATTGTGATGGTTCACCTCTCAGCTCTAGTATCCTAGCTCGGACCAGATAAGAGTTGATTATAATCAGCGCTCTCTGATAGGGGAAAAGGCTGGGCTGTTACATCATTAGATTTCCTTAACCAAATCCACTGACCTTCAACAGAATCTGAAGGACAGACAGCGAGTAAAACTGCTTCAGAATTCAAACAAGGACTCGATGAATTGAAAACAATCATGCTGGTCTCTCCTCATCTCTGTCTTACCATTCTCTCTCTCTCTCTCTCTCTCTCTCTCTCGCACTCTGCATAAATCAGCCAATTAATACGGGATGTATATTTCTCCGCATTGTAATTCAAAGCATTCCCCTGGAGCAGCACATCTGCATTTTGAATGAGCTGCATTCTGGAACACCCCAGGCCCACACGATGCCCGGAGAGGGCCAAAGGCAGCTTAGTGTTGGCTGCATTGGGCCAGTTGCCTGCCCTGCAGTCGCTCTGACTCTGGCCCGGAGTCGTGCACCCGACCGTCCAGCCCAGGATTACTGGGGCTGTCATTCAGACGGTGCGTTCTGCCTCTGGCCAGGAGCATCCGGTCTGTAGCTGCCTCTCTGGTCAGAGTAAAGCTCCCTCTACACTGTCCCATTAAACATTCCCAGGGCAGGTACAGCACGGAGTTAGATACAGAGTAAAGCTCCCTCTACACTGTCTCATTAAACACTCCCAGGGCAGGTACAGCACGGGTTAGATACAGAGTAAAGCTCCCTCTACACTGTCCCATCAAACACTCCCAGGGCAGGTACAGCACGGGTTAGATACAGAGTAAAGCTCCCTCTACACTGTCCCATCAAACACTCCCAGGGCAGGTACAGCACGGGTTAGATACAGAGTAAAGCTCCCTCTACACTGTCCCATCAAACACTCCCAAGGCAGGTACAGCACGGGTTAGATACAGAGTAAAGCTCCCTCTACACCGTCCCATCAAACATTCCCAGGGCAGGTACAGCACGGGTTAGATACAGAGTAAAGCTCCCTCTACACTGTCCCATCAAACACTCCCAGGGCAGGTACAGCACGGGGTTAGATACAGAGTAAAGCTCCCTCTACACTGTCCCATCAAACACTCCCAGGGCAGGTACAGCACGGGGTTAGATACAGAGTAAAGCTCCCTCTACACTGTCCCATCAAACACTCCCAGGGCAGGTACAGCACGGGTTAGATACAGAGTAAAGCTCCCTCTACACCGTCCCATCAAACATTCCCAGGACAGATGGGGCCTCAGTTTAACGTCTCATCTGAAAGACGGCACCTCCGACAGTGCAGCACTCCCTCAGCACTGCCCTGGAGTGTCAGCCTAGATTTTGTGCTCAAGTCTCTGGAGTGGGGCTTGAACCAACAATCAGCTGACACCTCGCAGCTGCTTATTTTGTTGGATCTTGCTGTGCAAAGATGGCTGCTGTATTCTTCCCCATAGAAACAGTCACGCAGTTCAGAGTAATTCATGGCGTGCCGATTTATGATGAAGTGCGTTATAAACGGAACAATTTCTGTTCTTATAGAATTCAGTTATTTATCTTCTGTTTTTCGAAGAATACTGAAGCATTTAGAGGACTTGTCTCTGAGCCAAGCTATTATTTTTCGGGCTGTATATCAGCACAGCACGCATCAAATTCCTGCCGGAAAGCTACAGCAGATAGTAAATCCTCATTAATAAAATGCTCAGCATCAAACACTAAGCACCACTTTCACCCTATAGTCATTTATAGTCACTGCTGACTGGGGAATGTCCTGAATGATGGAGACGAGAATCCAACCAGCAAGTTCATCCCCAGTCCCCATCCTGTCCCACTGCTAGCTGCTGATTTACAAGCTCATTCCTCAGCTCCTGCTTGCCTGGCACTCTGTCCCCCTTAGAGCAGATGAATGGGATTCTGCTTCTGAAGGGGCTGCGTGGTGTTGGGATGGGATGTCCATGGACCTTTTGCCGGGAGACAGACAGAAGGTCGGGAGGTGGAGGGATCAGGGTTAGGTCAGACTGAGCAGGTATCACCAGCCGACTCAGGGACTTCAAATGAATAAGTTACCAATTACCCGGGTCCATGTTTAAACAAAGGGACCAGGTTTGTGAGCTATTGTCCTATTTGTCTGCTCCCGGTGGAACTGTGTCCTTCAGGGCGGGGAAGAAGTGTGGTGCAGTGGTTATGTTACTGGACTGGTAATCCAGAGAACTGGACTAATGATCCCAGAGGATGGGATTTAATAATACCACCAAGGCAGTTTGAGAAATTTGAATTAAGTTTTTAAAAAAGTCTGGAAATAAAAACGACAAAGCTGTCGGATTGTTGTAAAAACCCATCTGGTTCACGAATGTCCTTTAGGGAAGGAAACCTGCCGTCCTTACCCGGTCTGGCCTATATGTGACTCTGGTCCCAAACCGCACTGGTTGATTCTTAACTGCTCTCTGAAGTGGCCTAGGAAGCCTCTTGGTTGTACAAAACCACTACAAAAATAAAAATAAAACTCACATTCATGCATCACCTTTCATGACCTCAGGGCGTCCCAAAGCGCTTCACAGCCGATGAAGTACTTTTGAAGTGTAGTCACTGTTATACTGTAGGAAACGCGGCAGCCAATTTGCGCACAGCAAGCTCCCACAAACATAGAATCATAGAAATTTACAGCACAGATGGAGGCCATTTCGGCCCATCATGTCTGTGCTGGCCGACAAAGAGCTATCCAGCCTAATCCCACTTTCCAGCTCTTGGTCCGTAGCCCTGTAGGTAACGGCACTTCAAGTGCATATCCAAGTATTTTTTAAATGAGATTAGGGTTCCTGCCTCTACCACCCTTTCAGGCAGTGAGTTCCAGACCCCCACCACCCTCTGGGTGAAAAAAATTCTCCTCAAATCCCCTCTAATCCTTCTAACAATTACATTAAAGCTATGCCCCCTGGTTATCGAAGCCTCTGCTAAGGGAAATAGGTCCTTCCTATCCACTCCATCTAGGCCCCTCATAATTTTATACACCTCAATTAAGTCTCCCCTCAGCCTCCTCTGTTCCAAAGTAAACAACCCCAGCCTATCCAATCTTTCCTCATAGCTAAAATTCCCCAGCCCCAGGCAACATCCTCGTAAATCACCTCTGCACCCTCTCTAGTGCAATCACATCCTTCCTGTAATGTGGTGACCAGAACTGTACACAGTACTCTAGCTGTGGCCTAACTAATATTTTATACAGTTCAAGCATTACCTCCCTGCTCTTCTATTCTATGGCTCGTTTAATAAAGGAAAGTATCCCGTATGCCTTCTTAATCATCTTATCTACCTGGCCTGCTACCTTCAGGGATCTGTGGACATGCACTCCAAGGTCCCGCTGATCCTCTACACTACTCAGTATCCTACCATTTATAGTGTATTCCCTTGCCTTGTTAGCCCTCCCCAAATGCATTACCTCACACTTCTCTGGATTGAATTCCATTTGTCACTGTTCTGCCCACCTGACCAGTCCATTGGTATCTTCCTGCAGTCATAAGAACATAAGAAACAGGAGCAGGAGTCGGCCAATCGGCCCCTCGAGCCTGCTCCGCCATTCAATAAGATCACGGCTGATCCAATCTTGTCCTCAACACCACTTTCCCGCTCTCTCCCCATACCCCTTGACTCCCTTGTAGTTCAAATGTCTGTCAATCTCCGCCTTGAATATATTCAATGACTCCGCCTCCACAGCTCTCTGGGATAGAGAATTCCAAAGATTCACCACCCTCTGAGAGAAGAAATTCCTCCTCATCTCCGTCTTAATTGGGCGACCCCTTATTCTGAAACTTTGCCCCCTAGATCTAGATCCCCCCACTAGGGGAAACATCCTCTCAGCATCTACCCTGTCAATCCCCCTCAGAATCTTATATGTTTCAATAAGATCACCTCTCATTCTTCTAAACTCCAATGAGTATAGGCCCAACCTGCTCAACCTGTCGTCATACATCAACCCCTTCATCCCAGGAATCAACCTAGTGAACCTTCTCAGCACAGCCTCTAATGTAAGTATATCCTTCCTTAAATATGGAGACCAAAACTGTACGCAGTACTCCAGGTGCGGTCTCTCCAGCGCCCTGTAAAGTTGCATCAAAACTTCCCTACTTTTCTACTCCATACTCCTTGCAATAAAGGCCAACATTCCATTAGCCTTCCTAATTACTTGCTGTACCTGCATGCTAACTTTTTGTGTTTCATGTACTAGGACCCTCAGATCCCTTTGTACCGCAGCATTTTGTAGTCTCAGCTTTCTTCTTCATTATCAACCACACGGCCAATTTTTGCATCATCTGCAAACTCTTTAAACATACTTCCTACATTCAAGTCCAAATCATTGATATATACCACAAAAAGCAATGGACCCAGTACTGAGCCCTGTGGAACTCCACTGGAAACAGCATTCCAGTCACAAAAGAGCAATGAGATAAAGATCTAGATCTCAGATGTGCGTAATGGTGTCCCACCTGCAACACTGCAGCAATCCCTCAGTACTGCCCCTTTCACAGTGCAGCACTCTCTCAGTACTGCCCCCCAAAAGTACAGCACTCCCTCGGTACTGCACCTCCGACACTGCAGCACTCCCACAGTACTGCCCCTCCGCCAGTGCAGCACTCCCTCAGTACTGCCCCTCCGACAGTGCAGCACTGCCTCAGTACTGCCCCTCCGACAGTGCAGTGCTCCCTCTGTACTCCTGCTCCAACAGTGCAGTGCTCCCTCAGCACTGCCCCTCCGACAGTGCAGCGCTCCCTCAGCACTGCCCCTCCGACAGTGCAGCGCTCCCTCAGTACTGACCCTCCGACAGTGCAGCGCTCCCTCTGTACTCCTGCTCCAACAGTGCAGTGCACCCTCAGCACTGCCCCTCCGACAGTGCAGCACTCCCTCAATACTACCCCTCCGACAGTGCAGCACTCCCTCAGTCTCAGGATAAGGGGTTGGCCATTTAGGACTGAGATGAGGAGGAATTTCTTCACTCAGAGGGTTGTGAATCTTTGGAATTCTCTGCCCCAGAGGGCTGTGAAAGCTGAGTCTTTGAGTATATTCAAGGCTGAGATCGATAGATTTTTGGACTCCAGGGGAATCAAGGGATATGGAGATCGGGCGGGAAAGTGGAGTTAAGGTCGATGATCAGCCATGATCTTATTGAATGGCGGAGCAGGCTCGAGGGGTCGTATGGCCCACTCCTGCTCCTAATTCTTATGTTCTTATTTTCTTATGAATGGATGGAGTGCAGTGTCTGCTATCCCAGCGATGGATGGAAGAGTAGGCTCAGCACTCACCCATGGACGTTCCATTCATTAATTCCCCCCCAACCCCCGATAGCCTCGCAGAGATGAGCAATTAATGAAGTCCTGAGGAATCTGGCATGTTGTAATTAAGTAACTCGGTTTGGGGAAGGACGCTCGGATCCTTTACATAAATTGAGTTACTTAATTCCAAAACAGAAAAAATCGGCAGGCTAATTATTCATCCTCTTCAAGGGCAGCTGCACATTAACATTAACCGGGGCGGTTAGCTGCCAGGTCACTTTGGTTAATGAGTCTTTTTACCTAACACAGCAAAACAAGCGCTCCGATCTCACAGGCAGCACATGCTGGCTTTTTATAGAAAGCAGCACTTTGTGGATGAGTCTCCTTCCCTTCTCTCCTCCACCACACCAGCCCCCCCCGCCACCCCAGCCCACAGAACGTCCTTTATTCTCTGGATCCCCTCCCCCGTTTTTTTCCCCCTCCTCTCCTTAACAAGGAATAAAGGGATTGCTCGATGGAAAAAGACCAAGGTCCATCTAGTTCACCTTCTGGTAGTCGCACGATACGACGATAATGGAGTTAGAATCATAGAAATTTACAGCACAGAAGGAGGACATTCAGCCCATCGTGTCCGTGCCGGCCAAAAAAGAGCTCTCCAGCCTAATCCCACTTTCCAGCTCTTGGTCCGTAGCCCTGGAGGTTACAGCACTTCAAGTGCATGAGGGTTTCTGCCTCTACCACCCTTTCAGGCAGTGAGTTCCAGACCCCCACCACCCTCTGGGTGAAAAGCGATTCTCCTCAACTCCCCTCTAAACCTTCGACCAATTACTTTAAATCTGTGCCCCCTGGTTATTGACCTCTCTGCTAGGGAAAATAGGTCCTTCCTATCCATTCTATCTAGGCCCCTCAGAATTTTATACACCTGAAGTAGGTCTCCCCTCAGCCTCCTCTGTTCCAAATCTAAACAACCCCAGCCCATCCAATCTTTCCTCATAGCTAAAATTCCCCAGCCCAGGCAACATCCTCGTAAATCTCCTCTGCACCCTCTCTAGTGCAATCACATCTTTCCTGTAATGTGGTGACCAGAACTGTATGCAGTACTCTAGCTTAGGCCTAACTAGTGTTTTATACAGTTCAAGCATAACCTCCCTGCTCTTATATTCTAAGCCTCGATTAACAAAGGAAAGTATCCCGTATGCCATCTTAACCATCTTATCTACCTGTCCTGCTACCTTCGGGGATCTGTGCACTCCAAGGTCCCTCTGTTCCTCTACACTACTTATTATCCTACCATTTATAGTGTATTCCCTTGCCTTGTTAGCCCTCCCCAAATGCATTATCTCACATTTCTCCAGATTGAATTCCACCTTCCACTTTTCTGCCCACCTGACCAGTCCATTAATATCTTCCTGCAGTCTACAGTTTTCTTCCTCACTATCAACCACATGGCCAATTTTTGTATCAACTGCAAACTTAGAATCACAGAATCGCAGAATGGTTACAGCACAAAAGGAGGCCATTCAGCCCATTGAGCCCGTGTCGGCTCTCTGCAAGAGCACTTCAGCTAGTCCCACTCCCCCACCCTTTCCCCGTAGCCCTGCAAATTTTTTTCCTTCAGATACTTATCCAATTCCCTTTTGAAAGCCGTGATTGAATCTGCCTCCATCACCCTTTCAGGCAGTGCATTCCAGATCCTAACCACTTGCTGCATAAAAAAGTTTTTCCTCATGTCGCCTTTGGTTCTTCTGGCAATCACTTAAATCTGTGTCCTCTGGTTCTCGACCCTTCTGCTAATGGGAACAGTTTCTCTCTATCTACTCTGTCTAGACCCCTCATGATTTTGAACACCTCTATCAAATCTCCTCTCAACCTTCTCTGCTCCAAGGAGAACAACCCCAGCTTCTCCAGTCTATCCATGTAACTGAAGTCCCTCATCCCTGGAATCATTCTTGTAAATATTTTCTGCACCCTCTCTAAAGTCTTCACATCCTTCCAAACCTCTTATTTCCTTTTTCACTTCCCCTCTGAACTTTCTATATTCAGCCTGGTTCTCATTTGTATTCTTAACCTGACATCTGTCATACGCCCCCTTTATCTGCTTCATCTTACTCTCTATCTCTTTCGTCATCCAGGGAGCTCTGGCTTTGGTTGCCCTACCTTTCCCCTTCGTGGGAATGTACCTCGACTGTACCCAAACCATCGCCTCTTTAAAGGCAGCCCATTGTTTGATTACAGTTTTGCCTGCCAACCTTTGATTCCAATTTACCCGGGCCAGATCCATTCTCAACCCACTGAAATTTGCCTTGCTCCAATTAAGTATTTTTACTCTAGATTGCTCCCTGTTCTTTTCCATAGCTAACCTAAACCTTATGATACTATGATCACTGTCCCCTAAATGTTCCCCTACTGACACTTGCTTCACTTGACCTACCTCATTCCCCAGAGCCAGATCCAGCAATACATCCTCCCTCGTCCGGCCGGAAACATACTGATCAAGAAAGTTCTCCTGAACACACTTCAGAAATTCTTCCCCCTCTTTGCCCTTTACACTATTACTATCCCAGTCTATATTAGGATAGTTGAAGTCCCCCATTATCACTACTCTATAGTTCTTGCACCTCTCTGTAATTTCCCTGCAAATTTGCTCCTCTATATCTTTCCCACTAGTTAGTGGCCTATAGAATACACCCAGTAGTGCAATGGCACCTCTATTGTTTCTTAACTCTAACCAAATAGATTCTGTCCTTGACCCCTCCAGGACATCCTCTCTCTCCAGCACTGTAATATTCTCCTTAACTAATACTGTCACCCCACCTCCTTTCTTTCCTTCCCTATCTTTCCTGAACACCTTATGTCCAGGAATCTTTAGTATCCAATCCTGTCCTTTTTTGAGCCAGGTCTCCGTTATCGTCACAACATCATGTTCCCATGTGACTATTTGTGCCTGCAGCTCACCAACCTTATTTACCACGCTTTGTGAGTTTGCATACATGCACTGTAAACCTATCTTAGACCTTCTTGTATTCTCTTTTAGTCCGACCCCACCTAATACCGTACTATCTCTTACTCCAGTGCTATCTGTATCTCCCCATCCTTTGTGCACCATGTTTCTCCTTTCTAATGCTACATCCTGGTGCCCATCCCCCTGCCAAATTTGTTTAAACCCTCCCCAACAGCACTAGCAAACGCACCCCCCCCTCAACCCCTCCCGCGAGGATATTGGCCCCAGTCCTGTTGAGGTGCAACCTGTCTGGCCTGTACAGGTCCCACCTCCCCCAGAACCGGTCCCAATATCCCAGGAATCTGAAGTCCTCCCTCCTGCACCATCTCTCCAGCCGCGCATTCATCTGCTCTATCCTCCTATTTCTATACTCACTAGCACGTGGCACCGGGAATAATCCGGAGATTACTACCTTTGAGGTCCTGCTTTTTAATCTCCTTCTTAGCTCCCTAAAATCTGCCTGCAGGACCTCATCCCTCTTTCTACCTATGTCGTTGGTACCGATATGGACCACGACCTCTGGCTGTTGCCCCTCCCCCCCTCAGAATGTTCTGCAGCCGCTCTGTGACATCCTTGACCCTGGCACCAGGGAGGCAACATACCATCCTGGTGTCACGTCTATGGCCGCAGAAACGCCTGTCTGTTCCCCTAACTATCGAATCAACTACCACTATTGCTTTCCCAATCTTCCTCCTCCCCCCCCCTGTACAGCTGAACTGCCAGTGGTGCCGTGGACTTGGCTCTGGCTGTACTCCCCAGAGGAACCATCGCCCTCACCAGTACTCAGAACAGAATAACGGTTAGAGAGCGAGCTGCACGCAGGGGACTCCTGCACTTCCTGCCTGGTCCTCCTTGTCTGTCTGGTGGTCACCCATTCTCTCTCTGCCTGCACACTCTTACGCTGCGGGGTGACCACCTCCTGAAACGTGCTATCCGTGAAGCTCTCAGCCTCACGGATGCACCGCAGTGACGCCAGCTGCTGCTCAAACTCCGAAACCCGGAGCTCGAGCTCCTCCAGCCAACGACACTTCCTGCACACATGTTGTCCAGGACACAGGAAGCGTCCTGGAGTTCCCACAAGGCACAAGATGTGCATTCCACGGGACTGAGGTGCCCCTGCCATGCCTCTATTTAATAGACTATTAACTAACTTAACAGAAATAAACTTAAGACTAAGGGGTAAAAATTGAGTCGCGCCCCATTTGGGGCGCTAACCTCGCCGGGGCGCGACTTTTAGCGCCCCGAAAAAATTAGCGGCCCTGCGCCGGAACTTCAGTGGTTGCGCCCCAAGAGGGAAGCGGGGCGCCACTGGAAGCACCCCGCATCCCTCTTGGGGCGCTGCGAGGGAATATCCTGGCGCTACGTGCCGCAGCGCCACGCGCTGCGGCACGTCGCGCCGCGGTATTGCAGGCCTTCCTCCCCTTCTTAAAGGGGAGGGACCCTGCGCAGCGCGAACTGGGGCCCAGCTGGGCCCCCAGGGATCGGGAGTGCCGGCAAAAGAGCCCGGCACTCAAGAGAAGTGCCGGGCTCTTGGAGCGCAGCCGGCACTTCACGGTGATGGGGCTTCACGGGGGCCGGGGACAGCAACGGGGGCAGGTGCTGGCAGGCGGCCAGCAACAAAAATGGCCGCCTGCCACCTCCCCTTTAAATATCGCCGCCCCGGCCGCACGTACGCCTCCCTGAACCCGTCGGACATAGCGTCTGGCGGTAAATCAGGGGGCGCGACTGAAGATCGCGGCTGGAGCGTGAGCGGGGTGCTGCGCACGGCGATGACGTCATCGCCGGCGGCGCAGCGCCACAGGGCGCTACCGGCTGGCGCCGCCGCTAACCTCCCGCTGAATTTTTCGGGAGGCGTGGGCGGCGCTGCGCCCGGGCGTTAGCTGCTTTACGCCCCATTAGCGCCCTCTTAAGGCGCTAACGGGAGGCGCAAGCAGCTGAATTTTTCCCCCGAAAAGTCTTAAAAAGTCAGGCCTACCTGTATCGCCGTCCGCTCCTCTTGTTCTCTTAGTTAAAGTCGATATTCAAAAGATTAGTAATAGTTATATTAATTAGTTTAGCGAATTAAGTTATTAATTTAATAAAGTAAGTTATAGATTTTATGCTCTTGGTTTAAATCACTGTTCTATCTTAGAGAGAGAAATAATGTTCGTACTCACCCACCTACCTGTTTTCCTGTGACGTCAGTCCTTGTTTTTTGTCATTGTTTTAGAATTCGCCGGAGAATCTTTGCTACCTCCGACGCCGACTCCTTACAGGTCCCAATAAATAAAGCAATGCCGTGAATCGGATTCTAACTGCAGCTGCTGCCAACTTCGTAACCATGTCCCCTACATTGAAGTCTAGATCATTGATATATACCACAAAAAACAAGGGACCAGTACTGAGCCCTGCGGAACCCCACTGGAAACAGGACTCCAGGTCACAAAAACACCCGTCCACCATTACCCATTGCTTCCTGCCACTGAGCCAAATTTGGATCCAACTTGCCTCTTTCCCTTCGATCCCATGGGCTTTTACTATCATGACCAGTCTGCCATGTGGAACCTTGTCAAAAGCCTTGCTAAAGTCCATTTACACTACATCAAATGCGCTACCCTCATCAACCCTCCTCAAAAACTTCAATCAAGTTAGTCGGACACAACCTTCCCTTAACAAATCCAGGAATCGCACAACACCAGGTTATAGTCCAACAGTTTTATTTGAAATCACAAGCTTTCGGAGCGCTGCTCCTTCGTCAAGTGACGAAGGAGCAGCGCTCCAAAAGCTTGTGATTTCAAATAAAACTGTTGGACTATAACCTGGTATTGTGCGACTTCTCACATTTGTCCACCCCAGTCCAACACCGGCATCTCCACATCTTAACAAATCTATGCTGACTATCCTTGATTAATCCGTGTCTTTCTAAATGATGATTAATACGGTCCTTCAGAATTTTTTCTAATAATTTGCCCACCAACCGAAGTTAGGCTGACTGGCCTGTAATTACTTGGTCTATCCTTTTCTCACTTTTTAAACAACGGTTCCATGTTAGCAGTCCTCCAGTCCTCCGGCACCACACCTGTAGCCAGAGAGGATTGGAAAATGATGGTCAGGGCCTCTGCTATTTCCTCCTTTGCTTCTCTTAACAGCCTGGGATACATTTCATTCAGGCCTGGGGATTTATCTACTTTCAAAAATGCTAAACCCCTTAATACTTCCTCTCTCACTATGTTTATCTCATCTAATATTTCACACTCCTCCTCCTTAACTACAATGTCTGCATCGAGCCCTATCATCTGTGAAGATAGACAGAAAGTATTCATTAAGAACCATAGCCACATCTTCCGCCTCCACACACAAGCTTCCTTTTTGGTCTCTAATAAGCCCGACTCTTTCCTTAGTTATCCTCTTAGAAACATAGAAACATAGAAGATAGGAGCAGGAGTAGGCCATTCGGCCCCTCGAGCCTGCTCCGCCATTCGATGAGATCATGGCTGATCATCTAAATTCAGTACCCTGTACCTGCCTTCTCCCCATATCCCTTGATACCTTTAGCTTTAAGAAATATATCTAACTCAACCTTGAATATATTTAATGACTTTGCCTCAACTACCTTCTGTGGTAGAGAATTCCACAGGTTCACCACTCTCTGGGTGAAGAAATTTTTCCTCATTTCTGTCCTAAATGGTTTACCCGTTATCTGTAGATTATGACCCCTGGTTCTGGACTCTCCGACCATCGGGAACATTCTTCCTGCATCTAGTTTGTCCAGACCTGTCAGAATTTTATATGTTTCAATGCGATCCCCTCTCATTCTTCTATACTCCAGTGAGTATAAGCCCAATCGACCCAATCTCTCCTCATATGTCATTCCTGCCATCCCAGGTATCAGCCTTGTGAATCTTCGCTGAACTCCTTCCATGGCAAGAACATCCTTCCTCAGATAAGGTGACCAAAACTGCACACAGTACTCAAGGTGTGGTCTCATCAAGGCCCTGTACAACTGCAGCAGGACATCCCTGTTCCTATACTCAAACCCTTTCGCTATGAAGGCCAACATACCATTTGCCTTCTTCACCGCCTGCTGCACCTGCATGTTTACTTTCAGCGACTGATGCACAAGGACACCCAGGTCTCGTTGCACTTCCCCTTCTCCCAATCTATTGCCATTCAGATAATAGTCTGCCCTTCTGTTTTTGACACCAAAGTGGATAACCTCGCACTTATCCACGTTATATTGCATCTGCCACGCTTCTGCCCACTCACCCAACCTGTCCAGATCATCCTGGAGTTTCTCGGTATCCTCCTCGCAGCACACACTCCCACCCAGCTTTGTGTCATCTGCAAACTTGGAGATATTACATTTAATTCCCTTATCTAGATCATTAATGTGTATTGCTCTTTATTTATTTATAAAACATCTTTGGATTTTCTTTGATGTAACTTGCCAATATTTTTTCATGCCCTCTCTTTGCTTTCCTAATTTCCTTTTTAGTTTCACCCCTGCACTTTCTATACTCCTCTCGTCTTTCTGCAATATTTAGCTCTCGGTGTCTGACATAAGCTTCCCTTTTTTGCCTTATCCTACCCTGTATGCCCCTTGACCTCCAGGAGGCTCTAGATTTGGGAGTCCCTCCCCTTTTCTTTGAGTGATCATATTTTCTCTGTCCCCTCACAATCTCCTCCTTGAATGCCTCCCACTGCTCTGACACTGACTTACCTTCAAGTAGCTGTTTCCAGTCCACTTTTGCTAAATCACATCAGCTTAGTAAAATTGGCCATTCTCCAATTGAGAACTTTTACTCCTGGTCTATCTTTGTCCTTTTCCATAACTACGCTAAATCTAACTGAATTATGATCACTAGCACCAAAATACTCTCCCACTGATACCCCTTCCACCTGCCCAGCTTCATTCCCTAAAACTAAGTCCAGAACCGCCCCTCTCTTGTTGGACTTGCTACGTACTGGCTAAAAAAGTTCTCCTGAATGCATTTTAAGAATTCTGCGTCCTCTATACCTTTTACATTGATTCTATCCCAGTTAATGTTAGAGTAGTTGAAATCCCCTACTATTACTGCACTATTTTTGCACTTCTCAGAAATGTGTCTACATATTTGCTCTGCTATCTCGCTCTGACTATTTGGGGGTCTATAGTACACTCCCAGCAGTGTAATTGCTTCTTTTTTGTTCTTCAGTTCAACCCATAGGGCCTCATTTGATGATCCTTCTAACCTATCATCCCTCCTCGCAGCTGTAATTGTTTCTTTAACCAATATTGCGACCCCCTCGTTTTAATCCCCCTCTCTATCTCGTCTGAAAACCCTGTAACCAGGAATGTTGAGCTGCCATTCCTGCCCTTATTTCAGCCATGTCTCAGTAATAGCTATGATCTCATAATCCCACGTGTCTATCTGTGCCCTCAGCTCATCTGCCTTATTCACTAGACTCCTTGCATTGAAGTATATACCATTAAGCACTGCCAAACCCCTTTGTTGTCTATTTTCTAGCCTTTGTTTCCTCTGCCTTCCAAACTCACTCACTAATTTACTGCCTTCCATTTCCAGCTTTGCATCTCTCTCCTTTTTGAAGCTACATTCAAATTCCCATCCCCCTGCCAAGCTAGTGTAAACCCTCCCCAACAGCACTCGCAAACCTCTCCGCGAGGATATTGATTCTGGCACTGTTGAGGTGCAACCCGTCCGGCTTGTACAGGTCCCACCTCCCCCAGAAACGGTCCCAATGCCTCAGGAATCTAAAGCCCTCCCTCCTGCACCAACTCTCCAGCCACGCATTCATCTGCTCTATCCTTCTGTTTCTGTACTCACTAGCACGTGGCACCGGGAGTAATCCGGAGAATACTACCTTTGAGGGCCTGCATTTTAATCTCTTTCCTAGCTCCTTAAAATCTGCCTGCAGGACCTCATCACTCTTTCTACCTATGTCATTGGTACCGATATGGACCACGACCTCTGGCTATTCATCCTCCCCCCTCAGAATGTCCTGCAGCCATTCAGTGACATCCTTGATCCTGGCACCAGGGAGGCAACATACCATCCTGGAGTCACGTCTGCAGCCACAGAAACGCCTGTCTGTTGAACTATTGAATCCCCTATCACTATTGCTTTGACTAAGTTGTTGGCTAATCACAGCGATCAATCTCTATCAATGAGTCTACAACAGACCCAGACATGAGGTGAGGAAAACCCCCAGTGGTGGAGAGCTTTGGGAACCAGAGGTCCACAGTCACCTGTTCCTCCCGAGCTCGCTACACTCACCACCCGTCATGTCTCAAATCACTCGTAGACTGGATCCCAAAATGTGATTTTCTGAAAGATATCTATCTAATTTGCATTTGAATGAATCAATACTGACTGCTTCCCCAGGGAGGCTGTTCCATAGATTGACCGCTTGCTCACTGAAATAATGGGGCCAATTTTAACCTACTCCGTCTGATGGGAACAGGGTATTTGGTCAGGGCCGGCAGCCCATCTGGTGCATTGCCTAGGTAACGCTTCCTTCCTTCTTTATTGGTGAGCTGGACAGCACCTCCCAAACCCGCGACCTCTGCCACCTAGGAGGACAAGGGCAGCAGGCGCATGGGAACACCACCACCTCCAAGTTCCCCTCCAAGTCACACACCATCCTGACTTGGAAATATATCGGCCGTTTCTTCATCGTCGCTGGGTCAAAATCCTGGAACTCCCTCCCTAACAGCACTGTGGGAGCACCTTCACCACACGGACTGCAGCGGTTCAAGAAGGCGGCTCAGCGCCACCTTCTCAAGGGCGATTAGGGATGGGCAATAAATGCTGGCCTTGCCAGCGTCGCCCACAACCATGAATAAATTAAAAAAATGAACAGGCGCGGAATCCCATCACCGTGTCTACGAGTCTCCAAACCCGGGAGCTCCGAAGAGGGTCTGCCTGTTGGGGATCCTCACTCTCCCCAGTACTGTACCAGGTTCAGGCAGTATGGGGAGATGGCCCTCACCAGGCTAAGCAGTAATGTGGGAGGAGAGAGGGTAAAGCCCCACTGCTTAGCCCCTGCCTGAGGGACCTCACCAGTCTAATGCCAGCACTGCTCTCCCCCTGTAGGGACACTTACGAAAGTCTAGAGAGTTTGGGACTCAACCATGGCTCAGGTATGTGAATCCAGATACACAAGATTGGCGGAGGGACCAATCATTGATAAAATAGGCACAACCTTTCAACTCTAGGATCAAAGCTCAAATCCAGCCTAGTCTGTGGTATGTGAGACTGGGGCCAGCAGAGTCTCACCCACTTCAATAACAAAGCTGGAAGTGATGATTAAAGGAGCACTCAGTGATGAGCTGGTTATTAACCCGCCCGCACTGATTTACTGATAGTATCTCGCTGAGATTACACAGTAAACCTCTCAATTAATCCTCACATTCTTCACCCAAACATTGTCTCCACGCATCTTCCCCATTTCACAACTGGAAAATTCCACGGCAAGTTTCTGGATTGCCTGCTCCCAGCAGAGACTAGGGGGAGAAATTGCTTGATGCCGGTAGCACAAATCGGATCAATGGAAAAGATAATCAGGGGTATGAATGTGGGAGTGTGTGTAAATGTGTGTGAATGTTTCTGTAAATATGTGTGTGTAAATGAGTGTGAGTGCAAATGCGTGTGAGTGTGGGTGTAAATGTGTGTGTGTGAGTGTAAATGAGTGTGTGTGAGTGTGTGTGTGTAAATGAGTGTGTGAGTGCAAATGCATGTGAGTGTGTGTGCAAATGAGTGTGTGTTAGTGTGTCAGTGTAGATGAGTGTGTGTGAGTGTGTGTGTGTAAATGTGTGTGTGCTGAAGTGCAGTTCACACTCTCCCACACATTTTGTCATCCCCGAGTTTTCAGCTCCCACAATCAGGCAACATGTCTTCAGCAACCATTCACCATCACCCCGACCCGCCACACCCGATCCGTCACACTTTCCCGTCACACTCTCCCCGCCACACTCTCCCCATCACACTCACTGTCACAGTCACCCTATCACACTCTCCCCATCACACTCGCCCCATCACACTCACCCGTCAAACTCGCTATCACACTCTCCCCGTCACACTCTCCCCGTCACACTATCCCTGTCACACTCTCCCCGTCGCACTCTCCCCGTCACACTCTCCCCATCACACTCTCCCCATCACACTCTCCCCATCACACTCTCCCCATCACACTCACTGTCACACTCATCCATCACACGCACTGTCACACTCTCCCCGTCGCACTCTCCCCATCACACTCTCCCCATCACACTCAGTCACACTCATCCATCACACGCACTGTCACACTCTCCCCGTCGCACTCTCCCCATCACACTCTCCCCATCACACTCTCCCCATCACACTCTCCCCATCACACTCAGTCACACTCATCCATCACACGCACTGTCACACTCTCCCCGTCGCACTCTCCCCATCACACTCTCCCCATCACACTCACTGTCACACTCATCCATCACACTCACTGTCACACTATCCCCATCACACTCACTGTCACACTCATCCATCACACTCACTGTCACACTCTCCCATTATACTCTCCCCGTCACACTCAATGTCACACTCTCCCATCACACTCACTGTCACGCTCTCCCCGTCACGCTCTCACCATCACGCTCTCCCCGTCACGCTCGCCAGATCACACTCACTGTCACACTCTTCCCATCACACTCTCCCATTATACTCTCCCTGTCACACTCTCCCAGTCAAACTCACAATCACACTCTTCCCACCACACACTCCCCATCACACTCACTGTCACGCTCTCTTCGTCACACTCTCCCCATCATAATCTCTCTGTCACACTCACCGTCACACTCGCCCCATCACACTCACTGCCACACTCACTGTCATACTCTCCCCGTCACACTCTCCCATCACACTCCCCCATCACACTCACTCCGTCACACTCTCCCCGTCACACTCTCCCTGTCACACTCTCCCCGTCACACTCTCCCCATCACACTCGCCCCATTAATCCCTTCCCCATCACCCCCACACCCTCAGCTGTCACACCTGCCCTGTCGCAGCGGGCCTCACCACACCTGCCCCCCACCACCCCCAACTTCCGAGACCCTGTGATCGATGGCAAAAATTCACAACTGGCCCCAGTTTGTTCAAGGCAACGGCTCCCTGAAAGATCTCCCGTCACCTCAACAGGTTTATCAAGCGATACTTCAAGGTTGGTTCTTTCAAACTGGGATCTAACTCAAGATTTGGAAATTCCAGTGTCTGAAGCTAATGGGTATTCATGACGGGTGAAGTCAAATAGACAATACTTTGTACCCAGGATGTATAAGGGACACACAACCACCCTTCCTCGCCTGTCGAACCGTCCTCGGCCCTCACCCAGTCCCATCACATGAGACGATCAGGAGGCATCTACTTGACCTATAAACCCAACACTGGATTTGGCCAACCAGTCTATCAACAGGTTATTCATTATTTCAGTTAGCACAGACAGGAATGCCATTAATATATCACCCACAAAAAGAACTCAGTCATCACCCTGGGGCTCAGAGCAATCTCCTCTCATTTGTGTGACAGTTCCAGCTCTCGCCAAGTGCCCTCTACCTCTGCCTGCGAGCGTTGACTCCTCTTCCAGCTCAGCTCCTGCTGCACTCGCCGCCAACCATGGTAAGAACCTTCAGCCTGAAATATGGCTTGTGTCGGACAGAGTGAGACTGAACGCTGTACTGAGAGGATCTCTGAGTGTTTGGAACTGTGAGTTAGAGACTGAATGGAGTCTAATCGAGGGGTTCGGCTGGTTTATATACCTTCAGTTATGTGGAGAGACTGGAGAAGCTGGGATTATTCTCTTTAGAGGATGGTTAAGGGGAGATTTGATAGAGGTGTTCAAAATCATGAAGGGTTTTGATAGAGTAAATAAAGAGAAACTGTTTCCACTGGCAGGAGGGGCGGTAACCAGAAGACACAGATTTAAAATAAATTGGTTGGGACCAAGGGCTAGGATCTGGAACTGGGATCTAGGGCTGGGATCTAGGGCTGGGATCTGGAGCTGGGATCTGGAGCTGGGATCTAGTCCTGGGACCTAGGGCTGGGATCTAGGGCTGGGATCTGGAGCTGGGATCTAGTCCTGGGATCTAGGGCTGGGATCTAGGGCTGGGATCTGGAGCTGGGATCTAGCCCTGGGACCTAGGGCTGGGATCTAGGGCTGGGATCTGGAGCTGGGATCTAGTCCTGGGACCTAGGGCTGGGATCTAGGGCTGGGATCTGGAGCTGGGATCTAGCCCTGATTTCTAGGGCTGGGATCCAGGGCTGGGATCTGGAGCTGGGATCTAGCCCTGATTTCTAGGGCTGGGATCCAGGGCTGGGATCTGGAGCTGGGATCTAGCCCTGATTTCTAGGGCTGGGATCCAGGGCTGGGATCTGGAGCTGGGATCTAGCCCTGATTTCTAGGGCTGGGATCCAGAGCTGGGATCTAGCCCTGATTTCTAGGGCTGGGATCCAGGGCTGGGATCTAGGGCTGGTCAGTGTGAGATCTCCCTGTCAGGGAAGCAGTGCGCCAGTTCAGTACAATCTCACTCCGTTCCTTCCTGGGTCTGGCACAGATTCTGACAGTAGTTACATCCAGATTGTTGATATATTTACCAATCTCAAGATGTGTCTTTCAAATTGTCTGAAGGTCCAACGTCTCCCTTCTGATCTGTGTTGCTGTGTTCGGTTTGTGCACAATGCTTACCTAAACCAGCAAATAATGTAACCATCTGAAGATCTCACTGACCTCGGTTCCAATGCCTCGATCTCTGTCACTGTGGAATGTCACAAGCTCCTTTAACGTACTGTTTAGAACAATAGGTTTTAAAGTGGAGACCCAGAGATGGATTAATCACTCACTTGACCACTCAGCCTGGACTGTGCCTGGGATGAGTCATTAGATTATAAAATGTGCTCTTTGTTTGCTATTTAACCAGAGGCATTGAATTAAAAGGTGAATAATTAGCTGAAATCGCAGGTTAAGGAACAACAGGAACATGTTCATTGGAAAGAAAGAACAAGTAATTGTTTATATAATGACTTTCAACATCACGAGTTACTTCGAAATATACTAACTGTTGTTTTGTAAATTATGCGCCAGCCTATTTGTACACAGTAAGATCCCACAAACAGCAATGCGATGAATACCCCGATAATCTGCTTTAGTGATGCTTTACTCTGTATCTAACCCATGCTGTACCTGCCCTGGGAGTGTTTGATGGGACAGTGTAGAGGGAGCTTTACTCTGTATCTAACCCGTGCTGTACCTGCCCTGGGAGTGTTTGATGGGACAGTGTAGAGGGAGCTTTACTCTGTATCTAACCCGTGTTGTACCTGCCCGGGAGTGTTTGATGGGACTGTGTAGCGGGATCTTTACTCTGTATCTAACCCGTGCTGTGCCTGCCCTGGGAGTGTTTGATGGGACAGTGTAGAGGGAGCTTTACTCTGTATCTAACCCGTGCTGTACTTGCCCTGGGAGTGTTTGATGGGACAGTGTAGAGGGAGCTTTACTCTGTATCTAACCCGTGCTGTACCTGCCCTGGGAGTGTTTGATGGGACAGTGTAGAGGGAGCTTTACTCTGTATCTAACCAGTGCTGTACCTGACCTGGAAGTGTTTGATGGGACAGTGTCGAGGGAGCTTTACTCTGTATCTAACCCGTGCTGTACCTGCCCTTGGAGTGTTTGATGGGACAGTGTAGAGGGAGCTTTACTCTGTATCTAACCCATGCTGTACCTGCCCTTGGAGTGTTTGATGGGACAGTCCACCTTTCCCCAGTGCTGATGCCCCTCAGCTTGAAAAGCACAAAATTAAAAGTAAAAGTCGCACTCTCGTGTTTCAATGCTTCTCTGCTCCCTCATGTCACTTACACAACATGAGCCCCAAGGTTTGAACTGAATTCATTTAATTAATTAAATTGGGAATGCTGTTTGTCATATTTTCAGCATCCTGTGAACATTGTCCCAGTTTTTTTCAATCAGGCCCATGAATTTGAAATGGCAGCGGAAACGTGAGTGACATTAACAAGTGCCTCAGCAACCCATCTCTCAAAGGACACTGTCCATCATTTAATTACACATCTGAAGATTGATTTAGTCAGCGGCTCTGATTTATAGACTAAATTAACAGCTACAGGTCTGCAGATAGCAACTTCCTCATCATTTCTCATGGAGACTGGGGGACTCTTTCTTTCCCCACCACAATTTGCCTCAAAACTGATTCATGCAGAGGACTGACAGAGTCTTAGAAACAGATCCCCCACAACATGGAGACACTGGACAGTCCCCTTTCCACACAGCTTGCCCTGTTGCCTGGTTTAGTGCTGTGATCAAATGTGACGGAGATTTATTATGGCTCTAGGAACATGGGGGGGGGGCGGCGAAATTGGGTGCCTTTGTGCCTCCCGTTAGCGACCCCGGGGCTTTGCGACCGGGCGCGGCGCTGACATTGAATCCCGTCATATTTGACGGGGGTTTTGCGGTGCCGCTATGGCGTTTCGCCCTGATCTCCTTCGCCCGGAGATAGTGACATCATCGCCGTGCGCATCGTCCTGGACGTGAAATTGACTTCCGCCCCCTGCAGCAGCGCCGGGAGAAAACACCGACGGCTGCAGGAGGCATGCATCGGGCGGCAGGCCGCTTCAGGGGCGATGATTAAAGGTGAGGTGGCCGAGGTAAGTGGAAAAAAAACTTACCGTAGTTTTTCCGCCTTTTCTCGCGGGTTCCTGCCCGCGATCGATCAGCCCTCTGCTTGAGTGCCGGGTCGGTCGCGCAGGATCGCGGCTGCCTTGGTGGTCCAGGTCGGTAATTTTTCTATTGCAGAGCCTGCGGCAATGGTCCTTCTCTTTAAGGGAGGGAAGGAGTCGTTGAACGTGGCAGCGCGGCATGGCCCAGTGTGCAGCGCTGCTGAAGTCTCCGCCCCGCCTACTGCCGATTGCGCTCCAAGAAGGAAGTGGAGAGCTTGAGTTAGCGCTTCACTTCCTTCCTGGAGCGCCAAACCGAATTTTTAAAAGTTTAGAAACAATAGCGCCTGCTGCTAATTTTCCAAACTTTTAAAATTTAAGGCCCCTGGCGGGGCTATAAAAAATTTCTCCCCTAGAAGTTCAATCGCAATCAGCACTGGCACTTTTCAAGCTGTCAGCAGAGGCTCAGTCAGTCGCACTCTCGCCTCCGAGTCAGAAGGTCGTGGGTTCAGGTCCCACTCCAGAGACTTGAGCAAATCCCGTGCGGTACTGACGGAGCACTGCTTTGCCGGAGGGGCAGTACTGAGGGAGCGCTGCACTGTCGGATGGGCAGTACCGAGGGAGGGCGGCACTGTCGGAGGGGCAGTACTGAGGGAGTGCTGCACTGTCGGATGGGCAGTACCGAGGGAGCGCTGCACTGTCGGAGGGGCAGTACTGAGGGAGCGCTGCACTGTCGGAGGGGCAGTACTGAGGGAGTGCTGCACTGACTGAGGGAGCGCTGCACTGACAGAGGGAGCGCTGCACTGACTGAGGGAGGGCTGCACTATCGGAGGGGCAGTACTGAGGGAGTGCTGCACTGTCAGAGGGGCAGTACTGAGGGAGTGCTGCACTGTCGGAGGTTCAGTACTGAGGGAGTGCTGCACTGTCGGAAGGTCAGTACTGAGGGAGTGCCCCACTGTCGGAGGGTCAGTACTGAGGGAGTGCTGCACTGTCGGAGGGACAGTACTGAGGGAGTGCTGCACTGTCGGAGGGGCAGTACTGAGGGAGCGCTGCACTGTCGGAGGGGCAGTACTGAGGGAGTGCTGCACTGACTGAGGGAGCGCTGCACTGACAGAGGGAGCGCTGCACTGACTGAGGGAGGGCTGCACTATCGGAGGGGCAGTACTGAGGGAGTGCTGCACTGTCAGAGGGGCAGTACTGAGGGAGTGCTGCACTGTCGGAGGTTCAGTACTGAGGGAGTGCTGCACTGTCGGAAGGTCAGTACTGAGGGCGTGCCCCACTGTCGGAGGGTCAGTACTGAGGGAGTGCTGCACTGTCGGAGGGACAGTACTGAGGGAGTGCTGCACTGTCGGAGGGTCAGTACTGAGGGAGTGCTGCACGCTCGGAGGGTCAGTACTGAGGGAGTGCTGCACTGTCGGAGGGGCAGTACTGAGGGAGTGCTACACTGTCGGAGGGGCAGTACTGAGGGAGGGCTGCACTGTCGGAGGGGCAGTACTGAGGGAGTGCTGCACTGTAAGAGGTGCAGTACTGAGGGAGTGCTGCACTGTCGGAGGGTCAGTACTGAGGGAGTGCTGCACTGTCGGAGGGTCAGTACTGAGGGGGTGCCCCACTGTCGGAGGGTCAGTACTGAGGGAGCACTGCACTGTCGGAGAGGCAGTACTGAGGGAGTGCTGCACTGTCGGAGGGGCAGTACCGAGGGAGCGCTGCATTGTCGGAGAGGCAGTACTGAGCGAGCGCTGCACTGTCGGAGGGGCAGTACTGAGGGAGTGCTGCACTGTCGGAGGGGCAGTACTGACGGAGTGCTGCACTGTCGGAGGGGCAGTACCGAGGGAGCGCTGCACTGTCGGAGGGGCAGTACTGAGGGAGCGCCGCACTGTCGGAGGGGCAGTACTGAGGGAGCGCTGCACAGTCGGAGGGGCAGTACTGAGGAGTGCTGCACCGTTGGAGGGGCAGTACCGAGGGAGCGCTGCACTATCGGAGGGGCAGTACTGAGGGAGTGCTGCACTGTCAGAGGGGCGGTACCGAGGGAGCGCTGCATTGTCGGAGGGGCAGTACTGAGGGAGGGCGGCACTGTCGGAGGGGCAGTACTGAGGGATCGCCGCACTTTCGGAGGGGCAGTACTGAGGGAGCGCTGCACTGTCGGAGGGGCAGTACTGAGGGAGCGCTGCACTGTCGGAGGGGCAGTACTGAGGGAGCGCTGCACTGTCGGAGGGGCCGTGTGAGGGAGACCTGCACTGTCGGAGGGGCAGTACTGAGGGAGGGCGGCACTGTCGGAGGGGCAGTACTGAGGGATCGCCGCACTGTCGGAGGGGCAGTACTGAGGGAGTGCTGCACTGTCGGAGGGGCAGTACCAAGGGAGCGCTGCACTGTCGGAGGGGCAGTACTGTGGGAGGGCGGCACTGTCGGAGGGGCAGTACTGAGGGAGTGCTGAACTGTCGGAGGGGCAGTACTGAGGGCTCCGCTCGATTACAAGAGCTGGCCACCCTCATGTTGCCGGGAGTTTGTTACTAATGAGGTTTCACTCAGCTCCCTGTCTGGTGTGTCTATGACCTGCTTCCCTCCCACCCTCTGACTCACCTCCTGTTTGTCATTTAATCAGGTTCAAGGCATCGCGGGCTATGAGTTCCGAAACTGGGCGACCACCTATAGCTGTCTCCCTGAGCTGTACTTCGAGCCCGCCTCAGTGGAGGAGGTCCGGCAGGTGAGGAACAGGATCAACGCACACATTCACCCACCAGATACATCCAGGAAGGGGTGGTGGGGAGGGAGGGCTTTAGTCACGAGCCAGACAGGAAATTAATAACACAGTCAGTGTCGGTGCGATGGGAGGGTGCAGATACAGGATATACACACTGGGACAGTGAGATACAGGATATACACACTGGCACAGTGAGATACAGGATATACACACTGGGACAGTGAGATACAGGATATAGACACTGGGACAGTGAGATACAGGATATACACACTGGGACAGTGAGTTACAGGATATACACACTGGGACAGTGAGATACAGGATATAGACACTGGGACAGTGAGATACAGGATATACACACAGGCACAGTGAGATACAGGATATAGACACTGGGACAGTGAGATACAGGATATAGACACTGGGACAGTGAGATACAGGATATACACACTGGGACAGTGAGATACAGGATATACACACTGGGACAGTGAGATACAGGATATACACACTGGGACAGTGAGATACAGGATATACACACTGGGACAGTGAGATACAGGATATACACACTGGGACAGTGAGATACAGGATATACACACTGGGACAGTGAGATACAGGATATACACACTGGGACAGTGAGATACAGGATATACACACTGGGACAGTGAGATACAGGATATACACACTGAGACAGTGAGATACAGGATATACACACTGACACAGTGAGATACAGGATATACACACTGACACAGTGAGATACAGGATATACACACTGGGACAGTGAGATACAGGATATACACACTGGGACAGTGAGTTACAGGATATACACACTGGGACAGTGAGATACAGGATATACACACTGAGACAGTGAGATACAGGATATACGCACTGGGACAGTGAGATACAGGATATACACACTGGGACAGTGAGATACAGGATATACACACTGGGACAGTGAGATACAGGATATACACACTGGGACAGTGAGATACAGGATATACACACTGGGACAGTGAGATACAGGATATAGACACTGACACAGTGAGATACAGGATATACACACTGACACAGTGAGATACAGGATATACACTCTGGGACAGTGAGATACAGGATATACACACTGGGACAGTGAGATACAGGATATACACACTGACACAGTGAGATACAGGATATACGCACTGGGACAGTGAGATACAGGATATACACACTGACACAGTGAGATACAGGATATACACTCTGGGACAGTGAGATACAGGATATACACACTGGGACAGTGAGATACAGGATATACACACTGGGACAGTGAGATACAGGATATACGCACTGGGACAGTGAGATACAGGATATACACACTGGGACAGTGAGATACAGGATATACACACTGGGACAGTGAGATACAGGATATACACACTGGGACAGTGAGATACAGGATATACGCACTGGGACAGTGAGTTACAGGATATACACACTGGGACAGTGAGATACAGGATATAGACACTGACACAGTGAGATACAGGATATACACACTGGGACAGTGAGATACAGGATATACACACTGGGACAGTGAGATACAGGATATAGACACTGACACAGTGAGATACAGGATATACGCACTGGGACAGTGAGATACAGGATATACACACTGGGACAGTGAGATACAGGATATACACACTGGGACAGTGAGATACAGGATATACACACTGGGACAGTGAGATACAGGATATACACACTGGGACAGTGAGATACAGGATATACACACTGGGACAGTGAGATACAGGATATACACACTGGGACAGTGAGATACAGGATATACACACTGACACAGTGAGATACAGGATATACACACTGGGACAGTGAGATACAGGATATAGACACTGGGACAGTGAGATACAGGATATACACACTGGGACAGTGAGATACAGGATATACACACTGGGACAGTGAGATACAGGATATACACACTGGGACAGTGAGATACAGGATATACACACTGGGACAGTGAGATACAGGATATACACACTGGGACAGTGAGATACAGGATATACACACTGGGACAGTGAGATACAGGATATACACACTGGGACAGTGAGATACAGGATATACACACTGGGACAGTGAGATACAGGATATACACACTGGGACAGTGAGATACAGGATATACACACTGACACAGTGAGATACAGGATATACACACTGGGACAGTGAGATACAGGATATAGACACTGGGACAGTGAGATACAGGATATACACACTGGGACAGTGAGATACAGGATATACACACTGGGACAGTGAGATACAGGATATACACACTGGGACAGTGAGATACAGGATATAGACACTGGGACAGTGAGATACAGGATATACACACTGGGACAGTGAGATACAGGATATACACACTGGGACAGTGAGATACAGGATATACACACTGGGACAGTGAGATACAGGATATACACACTGGGACAGTGAGATACAGGATATACACACTGGGACAGTGAGATACAGGATATAGACACTGGGACAGTGAGATACAGGATATACACACTGGGACAGTGAGATACAGGATATACACACTGGGACAGTGAGATACAGGATATATGCACTGGGACAGTGAGATACAGGATATACACACTGGGACAGTGAGATACAGGATATACACACTGGGACAGTGAGATACAGGATATACACACTGAGACAGTGAGATACAGGATATACACACTGGGACAGTGAGATACAGGATATACACACTGGGACAGTGAGATACAGGATATACACACTGGGACAGTGAGATACAGGATATAGACACTGGGACAGTGAGATACAGGATATACACACTGACACAGTGAGATACAGGATATACGCACTGGGACAGTGAGATACAGGATATACACACTGGGACAGTGAGATACAGGATATACACACTGGGACAGTGAGATACAGGATATACACACTGGGACAGTGAGATACAGGATATACACACTGGGACAGTGAGATACAGGATATAGACACTGGGACAGTGAGATACAGGATATACACACTGACACAGTGAGATACAGGATATACGCACTGGGACAGTGAGATACAGGATATACACACTGACACAGTGAGATACAGGATATACACACTGGGACAGTGAGCTACAGGATATACACACTGGGACAGTGAGATACAGGATATACACACTGGGACAGTGAGATACAGGATATAGACACTGGGACAGTGAGATACAGGATATACACACTGGGACAGTGAGATACAGGATATACACACTGGGTCAGTGAGATACAGGATATACACACTGGGACAGTGAGATACAGGATATACACATTGGGTCAGTGAGATACAGGATATACACACTGGGGCAGTGAGATACAGGATATACACACTGGGACAGTGAGATACAGGATATACACACTGGGACAGTGAGATACAGGATATACACACTGACACAGTGAGATACAGGATATACACATTGGGTCAGTGAGATACAGGATATACACACTGGGTCAGTGAGATACAGGATATACACACTGGGACAGTGAGATACAGGATATAGACACTGGGACAGTGAGATACAGGATATACACACTGGGTCAGTGAGATACAGGATATACACACTGGGACAGTGAGATACAGGATATACACATTGGGTCAGTGAGATACAGGATATACACACTGGGTCAGTGAGATACAGGATATACACACTGGGACAGTGAGATACAGGATAGACACACTGGGACAGTGAGATACAGGATATACACACTGACACAGTGAGATACAGGATATACACATTGGATCAGTGAGATACAGGATATACACACTGGGTCAGTGAGATACAGGATATACACACTGGGACAGTGAGATACAGGATATAGACACTGGGACAGTGAGATACAGGATATACACACTGGGACAGTGAGATACAGGATATACACACTGGGACAGTGAGATACAGGATATAGACACTGGGACAGTGAGATACAGGATATACACACTGACACAGTGAGATACAGGATATACACATTGGGACAGTGAGATACAGGATATACACACTGGGACAGTGAGATACAGGATATACACACTGACACAGTGAGATACAGGATATACACACTGGGACAGTGAGATACAGGATATACACACTGGGACAGTGAGATACAGGATATAGACACTGGGACAGTGAGATACAGGATATACACACTGGGACAGTGAGATACAGGATATACACACTGACACAGTGAGATACAGGATATAGACACTGGGACAGTGAGATACAGGATATACACACTGACACAGTGAGATACAGGATATACGCACTGGGACAGTGAGATACAGGATATACACACTGGGACAGTGAGATACAGGATATACACACTGGGACAGTGAGATACAGGA
This sequence comes from Squalus acanthias, assembly GCA_030390025.1. Classification (NCBI taxonomy): domain Eukaryota; kingdom Metazoa; phylum Chordata; class Chondrichthyes; order Squaliformes; family Squalidae; genus Squalus; species Squalus acanthias. The sequence goes on from JASTWF010000400.1 coordinate 226,126, forward strand.
TATAACACTGGGACAGTGAGATACAGGATATACACACTGGACAGTGAGATACAGGATATACAACACTGGGACAGTGAGATACAGGATATACACACTGGGACAGTGAGATACAGGATATACACACTGGGACAGTGAGATACAGGATATACACACTGGGACAGTGAGATACAGGATATACACACTGGGACAGTGAGATACAGGATATAGACACTGGGACAGTGAGATACAGGATATACACACTGGGACAGTGAGATACAGGATATACACACTGGGACAGTGAGATACAGGATATAGACAATGGGACAGTGAGATACAGGATATACACATGGGACAGTGAGATACAGGATATACACACTGGGACAGTGAGATACAGGATATACACACTGGGACAGTGAGATACAGGATATACACACTGGACAGTGAGATACAGGATATACACTGACGTGAGATACAGGAATAGACACTGGACTTGATACAGGATATACACACTGGGACAGTGAGATACAGGATATACACACTGGGACAGTGATTACAGGATATCACTAGTCAGTGAGATACAGGATATACACACTGGACACAGTGAGATACAGGATATACACACTGGGACAGTGAGATACAGGATATACACACTGGGACAGTGAGATACAGGATATACACACTGGGACAGTGAGATACAGGATATACACACTGGGACAGTGAGATACAGGATATACGACACTGGGACAGTAGATACAGGATATACACACTGGGACAGTGAGATACAGGATATACACACTGGGACAGTGAGATACAGGATATACACACTGGGACAGTGAGATACAGGATATACACACTGGGACAGTGAGATACAGGATATACACACTGGGACAGTGAGATACAGGATATACACACTGGGACAGTGAGATACAGGATATAGACACTGGGACAGTGAGATACAGGATATACACACTGACACAGTGAGATACAGGATATACACACTGGGACAGTGAGATACAGGATATACACACTGGGACAGTGAGATACAGGATATACACACTGGGACAGTGAGATACAGGATATACACACTGGACAGTGAGATACAGGATATATACACTGGGACAGTGAGATACAGGATATAGACACTGGGACAGTGAGATACAGGATATACACACTGGGACAGTGAGATACAGGATATACACACTGACACAGTGAGATACAGGATATAGACACTGGGACAGTGAGATACAGGATATACACACTGCGACAGTGAGATACAGGATATAGACACTGGGACAGTGAGATACAGGATATACACACTGGGACAGTGAGATACAGGATATACACACTGGGACAGTGAGATACAGGATATACACACTGGGACAGTGAGATACAGGATATAGACACTGGGACAGTGAGATACAGGATATAGACACTGGGACAGTGAGATACAGGATATAGACACTGGGACAGTGAGATACAGGATATACACACTGGGACAGTGAGATACAGGATATACACACTGGGACAGTGAGATACAGGATATACGCACTGGGACAGTGAGATACAGGATATACACACTGGGACAGTGAGATACAGGATATACGCATTGGGACAGTGAGATACAGGATATACGCACTGGGACAGTGACATACAGGATATACACACTGGGACAGTGAGATACAGGATATACACACTGGGACAGTGAGATACAGGGTATACACACTGGGACAGTGAGTGCCCGCCCAGGCTGGAAGCCGCAGGTTTTGCCCCGTCCCTAAGCAGACAATGCCTGACACCGAAGTGCTTGATTCTCAGACAGGTCATTAACTGTTTGTCGTTCCGCAGGTTCTGGAGCTCGCACAACAGCGCAGTAAGCGGGTGAAGTCCGTGGGCTGTGGACATTCCCCCTCCGACATTGCTTGTACTGACGATTACCTCATCAGGCTCAACAAGCTCAACAGGCTGCTCCAGGTAAGGTTTCGAACCGGAACCGCTCGATGTTCCCGCCCGCGTCTCCCTGGGTTACTCCAGGACCAGTCACCAGGTGACCTGCTCCTCGCCTCCGCTCGGGCGAGGGAGTCCTGTGATGACATCATTGCGATCAAACCAGGCGTAAACAGTGCTGGAGATTAACACAAGCCTCAATGTTCCATGACCCAAACATGGAACCTCACTCTGCTGCTCAAGAACATTCAATATAACAAACCTTAGTTAGACCACATTTGGACTACACTGATCACACACTGGTCTCCATATTACATAAGGATATAGAGGCACTGGAGAGGGTGCAAAAAATATTTACAAGGATGATACTGAGAGGTTATACTTATCAGGAAAGATTGAACAAGCTGGGGCTCTTCCCTCTAGAAAAGAGAAGGCTGAGGAGTGACCTGATCGAGGTCTTTAAGATTATTAAAGGGTTCGATGAGGTAGATGTGGAGAATATGTTTCCACTTGCGGGAGTCCAAAAGTAGGGCTCCTCAATATAAGATAGTCACTAATAAATCCAATTGGGAATTCAGGGGAACCTTCTTTACCCAGAGAGTGGTGAGAATGTGGAACTCGCTACCGCAGGGAGTGGTTGAGGCGAATAGCACAGATGCATTTAAGGGGAAGCTGGATAATTTCATAAGGGAGAAAGGAATAGAAGGATATGTTGATAGGGTGAGATGAAGTGGGGTGGGGGAGGCTCATGTGGAGCATAAACACCGGCACGGACCAGTTGGGCCAAAAGGCCTGTTCCTTGGATCACAATGAGTGATTGTTGAAGAAAGTTTAATTTTCAGGAGAACCCTTCAATGAGTTTACATTTGAAAGGTCGGCCTGCACTATCCCAGAGTCAGGGGACTAGATTTCCATCCATGGTGGTGTTCGCGATGGAAGTGAATCAAGGTGGACATCCCCACCACGCCCACCCCAACCCCACCCCGCAGCTGCTGTGACCCCACGCACCCAGACCCCTTCCTACCTTCCTTCCTCAGGTTCATGATATGATATTCAAGGTGATTCCCAACACCATTACCAGTCCCTAGAGGAAGGGGTCAATAATGAGGAATTCCAGCTCGGCCGTGTTTCAGCAGCTGCAGAAACCACGGTGAAGTCGTGCATCAACCCCCGAGGTTTCAGACTCCTCCATGACCTTCCAGGAAGCCCTTGAAAAGAGACTATTGGAGAAGATTAAGGAGCATGGAATCCGGGGTAGGGTAGCAAGTTAGATTTAAAAATAGGTTAGAAAGGAAATAAACAGAGAGTAGGAGCTGTGGGCATCACTGGAATGGCCGGCATTTATTTCCCATCCCTCGTTGAACTGAGAAGGTGGAGGTGAGACTTCTTCCTGCACTCCGTGTGGTCTTGTTATTCTTTGAGGTGGTTTGATACAACTGAATGTCTTGCTAGGCCTCTTCAGAGGGTAGTTAAGAGTCAACCACCTAGGTGTGGGACTGGAGTCACATATAGGCCCAGACCGGGTAACATAGAAACAGAGAAGATAGGAGCAGGAGTAGGCCATTCGGTCCCTCGAGCCTGCTCCGCCATTCAATGAGATCATGGCTGATCATCCAAATTCAGTACCCTGTCCCTGCTTTCTCCCCATATCCCTTGATCACTTAAGCCTTAAGAAATATATCTAACTCCTTCTTGAATGTATTTATTGAATTGGCCTCAACTGCCTTCTGTGGTAGAAAATTCCACAGGTTCACCACTCTCTGGGTGAAGAAATTCCTCCTCATCTCAGTCCTAAATGGCTTACCCCTTATCCTTAGTCTGTGTCCCCTGGTTCTGGACTCCCCCGCCATCGGGAACATCCTTCCTGCATCTAGTCTGTCTAGTCCTGTTAGAATTTTATAAGTTTCAATGAGATCCCCTCTCATTCTTCTAAACTCTAGCGAATACAAGCCCAATCGTCCCAATCTCTCTTCATACGTCATTCCTGCCATCCCAGGTATCAGTCTGGTGAATCTTCGCTGCACTCCCTCCATGGCAAGAACATCCTTCCTCAGATAAGGCGACCAAAACTGCACACAATACTCAAGGTGTGGTCTCACCAAGGCCCTGTACAACTGCAGCAAGACATCCTTGCTCCTGTACTCAAATCCTCTCGCTATGAAGGCCAACATACCATTTGCCTTCTTAATCGCCTGCTGCACCTGCATGCATACCTTCAACGACTGGTGCACAAGGACTCCCCGGTCTCGTTGCACTTCCCCTTTTCCCAATCTATTGCCATTCAGATAATAATCTGCCTTCCTGTTTTTGCCACCAAAGTGGATAACCTCGCATTTATCCACATTATACTGCATCTGCCATGCATCTGCCCAATCACCCAACTTGTCCAAATCATACTGGAGTTTCTCTGCATCCTCCTCACAATACACATGCCCACCCAGCTTTGTGTCATCTGCAAACTTGGAGATATTACATCTAGTTCCCTCGTCTAGATCATTAATATATATTGTGAATAACTGGGGTCCTAGCACCGATCCCTGCGGTACCCCACTAGTCACTGCCTGCCACTTGGAAAAAGACCCGTTTATTCCAACTCTTGGCTTCCTGTCTGCCAACCAGTTCTCTATCCAAGTCAGTACCTTACCCCCAATCCCATGTGCTTTAACTTTGCACGCTAATCTCTTATGCGGGACCTTATCGAATGCCTTCTGAAAGTCCAAATACACCACATCCACTGGTTCTCCCTTATCTATTCTACCAGTTACATCCTCAAAAAATTCCAGTAGATTAGTCAAGCATGATTTACCTTTTGTAAATCCATGTTGACTTTGTCCGATCCTGTCACTGTTTTCCAAGTGCTCTGCTATTACATCTTTTATAATGGACTCTAGCATTTTCCCCATTTTTTCTCTCCCACCGTTTTTAATAGTGGGGTTACATTAGCTACCCTCCAATCCATGGGAACTGTTCCAGAGTCTATAGAGTTTTGGAAGATGACCAGCAATGCATCTACTATTTCTAGGGCCACTTCCTTAAGTGCCCTAGGATGTAGATTATCAGGGTAAGGACAGCCAAGCTGACTGCTTTTTGTGCCTGTGCACTAGCCTCTTGGGAAAGTGGGGAGCTGATAGCAGGGCAACATTTAAAGGTTGTTTAGATACAGCGGGCAGTATTTGGATGGAAAGACGAGAGCGCTGGCTCACCCACCCAAGGGGAATATCGCGGGAATTGTTCGGGGGGAATTTCAGTGGAGCAATGCACCAGCTGGGTGTCCGATTCCATTCCAGCTGCCCCTGAACTGGAGGAAAATCCAGGCCAAAGACTCATCTGTTCTCTTTGACCTGGAAGTTATCTAACCCAACACGGTGGCATAGTGGTTAGCACTGGTGCCTCACAGCGCCAGGGACCTGGGTTCGAATCTGACCTCGGGTGACTGTCTGTGTGGAGTTTACACATTCTCCCCGTGTCTGCGTGGGTTTCCTCCGGGTGCTCCGGTTTCCTCCCACAGTCCAAAAATGTGCGGGTTAGGTTGATTTGGCTATGATAAATTGACCCTTAGTGTTAGGGGGGGATTAAATATGTGGGGTTATGGGGATAGGATGGGATATGTTAGGGGGAATTAAATACGTGGGGTTACGGGGGTAGGGTGGGATGTGTGTACTGTGGGGATTAAAGCAGGGACAGGGTACTGGATTTGGATGATCAGCCATGATCGTATTGAATGGTGGAGCAGGCTCGACGGGCCGAATGGCCTACTCCTGCTCCTAGATTCTATGTTTCTATGTTTCTAACCCCCTCCATTGGCCGCAGCACGAGAGCGCTGATCGATGTTCTCCCTTTGCAGGTGGATAAGGAGAAGCAGCAAGTGACGGTCGAGGCAGGGATGCTGCTGACTGATTTGAATGAAGAGTTAGCATCTCTCGGATTGGCTCTGTCCAAGTGAGTATGTAAACCACTGATCACCTCACACAAAGAATCCTCCCAGATAGCTCCCGCTGTCCGCACTGTGCCAGGCTGACCGTGAATAAACGGTACCAGAGGGACAGAGAGCTGCGCTGACCAGCCAGGTCAGAGCAATTCAACCCGGGCTAGTGCCAGCCCTCGATCAGCTCACCCCTCACCCTTCGAAACTCAAAGGGAATACAAGCCTAGTCTGTGGAACCTGTCCACAAAATTTAACCCTTTGAGCCCCAGTATCATTCTGATCCCCTCCAAGGCCATTATCTCCTTCCTGAGGTGTGGGGCCCGGAACGGAACGCAGTGTCCAGATGGGGTCTGACCAAGGCTCGGTACAACTGAAGCATCACTTCCTCCCATTTATATTCCAGCCCCCCTGAGATAAAGGCCAACAATCCATTCGCCTCTTTCATTACTTATTGTACACATGCACTGGCTTTTCATGATTTGTGCACATGGACACCAAATCGCTTTACTCCTTCGCAGTTTCTCATCTCCCGCCATTTAGAAAATATTCTGATTTGACTTTCTTGGGTCCAGAGTGGGTGACCTCACACATCCCCACACTGAACTCCATCAGCCACAGTTTTACCCACTCACTGAATCGGTCAATGTCCCTTTGTAACTTTCTCCTCCCCAACAACTCCACAACTCGCCGTGCCTACTAACTTGGTGCCAGCTGCAAACATGGATCTTGTAGGGGGTGGTAATGGGGTCAGCCTTCACTTTCTGACTCAGTGAGCGGTTCGAATCGCTCCCACACCCCTCTGGTTCCTAGACTTTGGACTTATTTAGGGGTTGTGAACAAAATTGCAGTAGACGACAGGTTCTGATGAAAGAATTTTACTTTATTAAAAGAAAAAGGTAACAAACTTGAAACACACTTATTACTTAAACACAGATTGGGGAGCACACGGTACCAGCGAGGGAGAATGACAATATACCAAACAAAACCTTATCCCTCCCAAAGATCCCACTATCTAGCTAGGTTTTTGGTTTCAGGAGATCAGGGATAATGCTCACCAACGAATCCTTGACAGGATTTTAGAGTCTTTTGTTTAAAAGACTCCGAAGGGCCCTTGTTACTGCGAGGTGTCCGATGGTCACTGAGGCAGTCGCTCTGGTTTCTTCTTGTGTGCTGGTCTGTTTGCTGGCCTTCCTCCTCGTGGCTTGTGGTGGTTTTTGCTGGAGCAGGGAGAGAGCTGTGTCAGCGTAGTCAGCGAGTCCGAAAGAGAAAAAAGTTATGGGACAGGCTTTCAATTATACTGTTTCTTTTTCGCGCCCAAAAACCCCTTACTAAAACGGATTCCTTTAGGTTGCAAATGAAGCCTTGCTTAGTCCATTGTCTAGTTTTGGCGGGCTTGCCAGTTCCGATGGCTTTAGCTCAGTGTTAAACATGTCTTGATCGTTTTCCGATTTAAACACAGCCTTATCTACGCGCCAAATCTCAACGCTATTGTCCTAGGTCTTTTGGCGGGCTTTTAAATCTGTTCTGTGGCTACCTGGTTGATTGGTTTTTGATGAAGTACTAAATGTTTTATTGCTTTCAGGCTTCTGGTATCCTGTTTGGGCCTGGGAATTTCAAAAGGGGGTCTTGGATTATTCATATTTCGATGTGTGTGTGAGTTGTTGCTTTGTCTCTTCCACCTTGGTAGGATTTGCAGTGTAAACAATTCCCAGACAGCTTGATTGGGCCCCAATACCCAAATCTGTTCACTGCCTGGCCACGCCCCTCCGCAGCCTGTCTTTTGTCTGTGAAAGGTGTCTCTCCCAACAGTAAGATTCAAAAGTCAGTTTCCTCAGGGTTTTTCTTCCCTGATCTTTCCAAAACTGAGGTTTTTACATCAAATCACTTCACTTAGGTCCCATCATCCCAAGTTTGTATGAAAGGTCCAAAAATCACTCCCTTTAGGGCTCTGTTCGAGTTTCTGGGGGATTTTGCGAAGCCTACATCCCCCACTTTGATACTAAAACTGAATTAGTATCATTAACAGGTGAGCAAAATTTCTGATCCCCGAAAACCAACCTTCCCCTGTATTACCTAAACTAAAAACCCAAACATACATTCCCCTTTTAAAAGTGGTGTTTCAGGTACATACAGGTAAGAATCAATCTTTATTTCACATCCAAGCACGGAGAGGGTCCGACACCCCTGCACAGCTTGGAAAAACACATCATACACATCATAAAAATGACACAACACACATACAATTTTTTTTAATTAAAAGACAAAATTCAAGGTTCGTTCCATCCCTGGCCATAGCCTTTATTTTGATGCACTTCCCAAGTCCCTTCGTGTCTGGAACGGAGCTCCCCGTCCCTTCCCCTGCACTTTGTACACAGCAGGTAGAGAACTATCCCGAGCTGGCAGACCACCAAAAGATGGGAAGCCATCCTGATCCAGGAAGGCACCTCTATATTCTCGAAAATATCCCACCAGGGTGGAACTACTATATACTTGTTCCAAAAATACAGATACAGTTAAGAATTCACTTTAATACATTCACATCCAAGCACGGAGGGGGTCCAACACCCCTGCACCACTTGGAAAATACATACATAGAAAACTTTATTCTCAAAATCGATCCAGGCTCGTCTCATGCTTTCCGATTTCCTCTCTGTAGGGACACACAAAAACAGATAGCCATGTCCCGAGAAGGTTCTCTGGCTTGACAAGTGATCGAGTCTTGAGAATTTAAACTTAACTCACTAAAAATCCTTAAATTACAAAACCTATAAAAGTTTAAATCAAAAGAAACTATATACATTCGCCGTCCGTCTCCGGACGGCTAGCCTAACTCCTGTTAGGACTGCGGCAGGCTGCTCCCTGCAGCGTGGCTGTACGGACCCTTATGTCTGGTCCCTCACAGCCTGCGACTGTTGGCTGGGGACCTTTGTCTTTTAACTTAACTTTTGCTCGGGAGGTCGCCCCTTTAAACTGGAGAGTCGGCGACCATGCCTTCCTAGGTTGGGGTGTCCGAGGGGACCTCCTAGGAAGTGCTATAGGTGGGGCTACCCTGGCGAGCGGACCCTTGCCGTGGGTCGCAGTCCTCGCTGGCTGGGGGCTTTTCCCCTGTGGCTCCTCCCCTCCCAAGTCTGAGCTGGGGACAGGCAATCCCTCGCTGCCTGCTGCTGTTGGCTTTGAGTCCTCGCCTCCAGGTTCAAAACCTAGGTCGGGGGCGGGGCTATCTGGTTCGGGCTCCTCCTCCTCCCCACCTGAGTCCCAGAAGAGAGGGGGGGGGGTGGTTTGAACAGGGGCCTGGGTGACTCCTCCCTCAAGACAGGCCACTGCGCCTGCTTGTGCAGTCTGTGAATTTGCTCCTGCTGCAGGCTGAGGATTTCTAACTTGGGGGCAGTCCACCTTTGCCGGCTGTTCCCTTTTAGGTTTAAACAGTTTGCACTGGTTGATCTCCCACCCGTGGGTTCTCTGGGGTTCTAACAGCAGCCGATCTTTCTGGTGCTGGCTCCCCAGGTTACTGGCTGCTTGCCAGTGATTCTGTTTAAAAATCTCGTCCTCTGCCCTGAACGGACCTTCTAGGGACTCCCCATTCTCTCTCTTTACCAGGACGGCCTTAAAGACGGGATTCTGGGCTTGGACCTGCTTTAAGTCCGGGGGCAAAGCTACCCCCTGTGTGCCTCCCTTGTCCCGGATTGCAGCTACCGGACCTGCTTTATAGGGATCCCATAACTCTCCTTCCCTGGCCCCCTGCTTGGCCAACTTGTCGGCCTTTTGGTTACCCTCCCACGTGGTATGGAGGGATCCTAAATCTATGTCCAAAGGTTTGGACATTGCCCCAGCCTGCTTGTTCCCTGTGATTCCCATTAAACTGTACGGGACCCCGTTAAACCTGGGTGAATTGGTCAGGTCTTCTGAATGGACCACCGTGCTGGCAGCTCCGGTGACCACGAAACGTCTCCCCTGCACTTTCTCCACCCCCTTCTTACCATCGTATCCCGGGGAACACAGGTGGACAGGCTGCGCTGGTTCCAGTCATAGGTCTGCTTTAGGGGGGGCAGATGGGATTAATGCACCAGTGGCTGTAGCTACCTTCCCTGGGCCACCAAACAGGACTCTGATGGCCGCTACTATTGTGTCCAGTGTGGGGGAAGAGGTCGGTGCCTCTACTTTTGGGGCAAAAGCTGGGGAATTTTTGTTAGGCTATCCTTCCAGGGATTCCTACAGTCCTTTCTCCAGTGCCCCCTCTTCCTGCACCCGAAGCAGTTACGCTTCGTGTCGGAAGGTTTACCACCTTCCTGGTGCCACTCCTTCTTATCCTGACTGGGCTTTATCTCATGCACCTTCCCTTTCGGTGGGGTGTCTTCAGCTCCCCTACCGTTCCGGTAGGCTAGGGTCAGTTGCCTGACCACTGCCTCCTCGGTGACCCGGGGATCTCTTGGGTCAAACCAAAGCTCAGCCTTGGCTTTGACTCGTGGCAAGCTGTTTGCCACTAGGCTACGGAGCCAGTGGGCCAGCTCGTCCCTGTTCAGGTTAGCCCTGTCGAGAGCCCCATTACAAGCACCCCTGTACACCGGCCACAGCCTGTCTGCGAAAGCCTGTGGGGTCTCCCCTGCGAGCTGCACTGTTTTCTCCACCCGGGAGAAAGGACTTCCCTCATTCATTCCCATGGCCTCTAAAGCTTCCTCTCTGACGGCCGCATACCCGTTCTGTCCTCTCTTGCTCTCAGTAGAGAGGGACTGGTATAGTTTGCCATCTAATGAGAACAGGAGCATTTTTGCCATCTCAGCATCATCACAGTCGTTGATGCCTGCTGCCTGCTCCACCTCCATGAAGTGGACTGAGGGGTCTTCCTTTTGGGTAAGTTTACTCAGGTGGCTTACCATAGCCCTAAGCTGTTGTGTACCGTGGGGAGCCAAGAATTGACTTTCAAGGGGTCCCTGACCTCCACCACCGGCGGGCGGGCCGAATTTTTGCTGTCGTGCTGGGCACATTGGCCCTGGCTCCGACTTCTCCTGCATCGGTTTGCCCCCCTCTCCCTGCTGCCAGACCGAGTCAAAACTCGGCGCCACAGGTGCTGGTGTGCACTCCCTGTCAGCCTCACAGATTGTCTGCCCCTCCTGCTGCCTAACCAAGCTTCTCCTTGGCGCCACAGGTGGTGGTCGAACAGTCTCCCCTTGCTCCTCCAGGTCTACCTGGGCCGCACCCGGGCTTATCAGGCACAGCATGCCTTTTGTCTTGGACAGAGCAAGGTTCAGACTCTCAATCTGCTTCTGACAGGGGCCGTGGTCCCCTACCTCAAACTCCCTTGTACTGGCTACTCTGTAGGCTGCCTGAACATCGTTTAACTTCTCTGTGAGTTCCCTTAATTGCTTGGCAAGGCGGGTGTTCTCTTCCCGCAATGCCAGTTCACTACTTTTGGCCTCGGTGGCCTGACACTGGAGGTATCCCTTACTGGCACGGTGTTCCTCCAGCATCTGTGACTGTTCCTGATCTTTTGTGCCGAGCTCTGCTAACAACCTGTCCCCTGCTATAGCTCTGGCACGGGACAGTTGGCTTTCTTCCTTTAGCTCTTCTGTGAGAGCCTGAATGCGCTTCCCCATAAGCTGCATTTGTTTCTGGGAGCAGACCAACCATATGGCTTTCTCCACAGACTTATTGTATTCCTTGCTCTCAGTCCATGCAGCTGCAGCGTCCATAGGACGTTCAGCATGCAACAGCCTGAGGACCCATTTCTTGGTGATATTTACTTTTTTATATACATAGGATGACATCCTCTCTTCCATTTTTGTTCTCTCCTCAAAACCAGCATTTACTGCTTCACAACCCTTTCGCCAAAGTCCTGCCGCGGTCGCCATTTATGTAGGGGGTGGTAATGGGGTCAGCCTTCAATTTCTGACTCAGTGAGCGGTTCGAATCGCTCCCACGTCCCTCTGCTTCCTAGACTTTGGACTTATTTAGGGGTTGTGAGCAAAAATGCAGTAGACAACAGGTTCTTATGAAAGAATTTTGACTTTATTGAAAAGAAACTTAAAACACACTTAATACTTGAACACAGATTGGGGAGCACACGGTACAGGCGAGGGAGAATGACAATATACCAAACAAAAACCTTATCCCTCCCAAAGTTCCCACTATCTAGCTAGGTTTTTGGTTTCAGGAGATCAGGGATAACCTGCTCACCATCGAATCCTTGGCAGGATTTTAGAGTCTTTTGTTTAAAAGATTTCGTAAGGCCTGTGTTGTTGCGAGGTGTCCGATGGTGACTGAGGCAGTCGCTCTGGTTTCTTCTTGTGTGCCGGTCTGTTTGCAGGCCTTCCTCCTCGTGGCTTGTAGTGGGTTTTGCTGGAGCAGGGAGAGAGCTGTGTCAGCGTAGTCAGCGAGTCCAAAAGAGAAAGAAGTTTTGGGACAGGCTTTCAATTATACTGTCTTTTTTCGCGCCCAAAAACCCCTTACTAAAACGGTTTCCTTTAGGTTGCAAATGAGCCTTGCCAAGTCCATTGTCTAGTTTTGGCGGGCTTGCCAGTTCCGATGGCTTTAGCTCAGTGTTAAACATGTCTTGATCGTTTTCCGATTTGAACACAGCCTTATCTACGCGCCAAATCTCACCCTATTGTCCTAGGTCTTTTGGCGGGCTTTTAAATCTGTCATGTGGATACCGGGTTATTGCTTTTGATGAAGTACTAAAAGTTTTATTGATTTCAGGCTTCTGGTATCCTGTTTGGGCCTGGGAATTTCAAAAGGGGGTCTTGGATTATTCATATTTCGATGTGTGTGTGAGTTTTTGGTTTGTCTCTTCCTCCTTGGTAGGATTTGCAGTGTAAACAATTTCCAGACAGCTTGATTGGGCCCCAATACCCAAATCTGTTCACTGCCTGGCCACGCCCCTCCGCAGCTTGTCTTGTGTCTGTGAAAGGTGTCTCTCCCAACAGTAAGATTCAAAAGTCAGTTTCCTCAGGGTTTTTCTTCCCTGATCTTTCCAAAACTGAGGTTTTTACATCAAATCACTTCACTTAGGTCCCATCATCCCAAGTTTGTATGAAAGGTCCAAAAATCACTCCCTTTAGGGTTCTGTTGGAGTTTCTGGGGGATTTCGCGAAGCCTACAATCTATAACTCGCTGTTCCTCCAAGTCGTTGATAAACTTGGTGAGAAATGATCGTTACTCCGCCCGGAATCAGTCTGTGTCCGGGTTTATTCCCACCGACAGCCGGCTGGCCCTCAGACTGCCTCAGACTGGAGTTCACCTTGGACCCCGGCAGCAACCAGACACGAGCCTGTCAGCCTAGTGCAAGCCCGCATCCCTGAGGCGAGAGGTTGGGGTTCAAACAACCATGTCATCCAGTACCAACGACACATCTTGCCTTGCTCAGGAATAAGACTGTACACAAGAGCGATCAATAAAGCATAAATTGCTTGTAGTTCTGTCACTACAACAGCCTTACTGACATCTTGCTGATTAATTAGCTTGTTGCAATAGGATTGTTCGGGTTCAGCGTGTGTGTGAATAATATGTGTCGCACATGGAGCAGAATGAATAAAGCCCAGGGAACCTGCTGTGGTGACAGCCCCAGTGAGATATCGCTAATTAATTATCACAGCCACAACAAAACTCTTCGTTCAGCAGCCATCAATATTTTACAGCGAGGTTATTAAATAACGGTAAATATTTTATAGTCTGCTTGTTGTGAGATCTATAGGACGTCACGAGTCATTTAATTCTGTCAAAACACATCCTGTTACATCGGAGCCACAGTGTGTTGGGGGAGGTATCAATGGGCCAGAGGGAGGGAGCGGGGGGATTTACTCTGAGTGGATGTTGTTTATTTTAAGGAACAGAAGTTGCACTCCCGGATCTGCCGCCCAGCGCTCCCAGCCCGGGAGACGCACACAGGCCGAGAGCAGCTCCTCCTGGCATCGACAAACTCAGCACTGAGTCTAAACATGAGGGGTGAATACTGTCCGGGCCCAGGGGGTGAGGGGGGGGGGGGGGGAGATGGAGGGCAGAGCCAGGGGTAGGGAGAGGAAGATCAGCCAGCTTCCACAGTGAGCAGAAATGCACAGGTGGGGCTCATCTGTGGCGCCTTCCATTGTCGAATAGCCACCAGGGTTTAACATAAGAACATAACATAAGAAATAGGAGCAGGAGTAGGCCATTTGGCCCCTCGAGCCTGCTCCGCCATTCAATAAGATCATGGCTGATCTTCTACCTCAACTCCACTTTCCTGCACTATCCCCATGTCCCTTGATTCCCTTAATATCCAAAAATCTATCGATCTCAGTCTTGAATATACTCAACGACTGAGCCTCCACAGCCCTCTGGGGTAGAGAATTCCAAAGATTCACCACCCTCTGAGGGAAGAAATTCCTCCTCATCTCAGTCCTAAATGGCTGACCCCTTATTCTGAGACTGTGACCCCTGGTTCTAGACTCCCCAGCCAGGGAAACATCTTCCCTGCATCTACCCTGTCAAGCCCTGTAAGAATTTTATATGTTTCAATGAGATCACCTCTCATTCTTCTAAACTCGGGAGAATATAGGCCTAGTCTACTCAATCTCTCCTCAAAAGGACAATCCCCCTCCATCCCAGGAAGCAGTCTGGTGAACCTTCGTTGCACTCCCTCTATGGCAAGTATATCCTTCCTTAGGTAAGGAGACCAAAACTGTGCACAATACTCCAGGGGTGGTCCCTGAATGATGGCCACTGGAGCAAGATACCCAGAGAGAGCCCTTGTGGCCCAGCAGAGCTAATCCCTGGAGGCTGCGAGGAGAAGGAGACCAGACCGGGCGAGGGGGTAATGCAGGTGGGGATGGAAGGGCCCTGGTGAAAGGTGCGGTGGGCCTCAGGACTCACCATAGCAAGGATGCAGGGAGCTCAGAGTTACTGACAGCCTTGCACAGCCAGCTTGCTGCTACCCTTTGTAGTATCAGCTCTCAATCTATTTAACTGCCCATCTAATGAAACGGCACAAAGGGTTTCGAACAGGATCTGAAACAAGAACTGACAAGCTTTGATTTCTGCTCACTCTCAGATTCATTGCATTCCCCGGGCACTGATCAATCTTGATAAATATGTAGTACATCATGTTTCCACATAAACAGGGAAGATTACACAGAGCGCAAATCAGCTCCATTGATCCCCGGGAGGGGGTGGGGGTGATCTGGGCGAGAGCTTGGGTCGAGTGCCTGAGCTCAGTCTCACTTTACAATCTGTCGCAGCCACAGTGACACCGTTATACTTTGATCGTTGTGTTCAGTGTTGTGCAGTCGTACTGAGTATGTGTGAGCGTGGGTCTGGGTGAGTGTGTGTTTGTGAGTGGGTTTGTG
>JASTWF010000400.1:243787-325984 GCA_030390025.1 Squalus acanthias
AAATAAAGGAAACTACGATGGTATGAGGCGCGAATTGGGTAGGATTGATTGGGGAATGTCACTCAAGGGGTTGACGGTGGATAGGCAATGGCAAACATTCAAAGACTGCATGGATGAACTACAGAATTTGTACATCCCAGTGTGGCATAAGAATAAAACAAAAAGGGTGACTCAACCGTGGCTAACAAGGGAAATTAGGGATAGCATAAGATCCAAGGAGAGGCAATATAAATTGGCCAGAAAAAGCGGTAGCCCTGAGAATTGGGAGCAGTTTAGGATTCAACAAAGGAGGACAAAGGGATTAATTAAGAAGGGGAAAATAGAATATGAAAGTAAGCTTGCTGGGAACATAAAAACTGACTGTAAGAGCTTTTATAGATATGTGAAGAGAAAAAGATTAGTGAAATCAAGTGTAGGTCCCTTGTAGTCAGAAGCGGGGGAAGTTATAATGGGGAACAAAGAAATGGCAGCCCAATTAAATACATATTTTGGTTCTGTCTTCACAAAGGAGGACACAAATAACCTCCCAGAGATGTTGGAGAACATACGGTCTGATGAAAGGGAGGAACTGAAAGAAATCAGTATTTGCAGGGAAATGGTGTTGGGGAAATTGACGGTATTGAAGGCCGATAAATCCCCAGGGCCTGATAATCTACATCCTAGGGTACTTAAGGAAGTGGCCCTAGAAATAGTAGATGCATTGCTGATCATCTTCCAACATTCGATGGAATCTGGAACTGTACCCATGGATTGGAGGGTAGCTAATGTTACCCCACTATTCAAAAAGGGTGGTAGAGAGAAAGCGGGGAATTACAGACCGGTAAGCCTGACATCGGTGGTGGGGAAAATGCTAGAGTCCATTATAAAGGATGTAATAGCTGAGCATTTGAAAAACAGTGACAGGATCGGACAAAGTCAACATGGATTTACAAAAGGTAAATCGTGCTTGACTAATCTACTGGAATTTTTTGAGAATGTAACTGGGAAAATAGATAAGGGAGAACCAGTAGATGTGGTGTATTTGGACTTTCACAAGGCTTTCGATAAGGTCCCGCATAAGAGATTAGCGGGTAAAGTTAAGGCACATGGGATTGGGGGCAAGGTATTGACTTGGATAGAGAACTGGTTGGCGGACAGAAAGCAGAGAGTAGGAATTAATGGGTCTTTTTCCGAGTGGCAAGCAGTGACTAGTGGGGTACCGCAGGGATCGGTCCTTGGACCCCAGCTATTCACAATATACATTAATGATCTAGATCAGGGAATTAAATGTAATATCTCCAAGTTTGCAGATGACACAAAGCTGGGTGGGAGTGTGTGCAGCGAGGAGGATAGCGAGAAACTCCAGGATGATCTGGACAGGTTGGGTGAGTGGGCAGAAGCGTGGCAGATGCAATATAACGTGGATAAGTGCGAGGTTATCCACTTTGGTGTCAAAAACAGAAAGGCAGACTATTATCTGAATGGCAATAGATTGGGAGAAGGGGAAGTGCAACGAGACCTGGGTGTCCTTGTGCACCAGTCGCTGAAAGTAAGCATGCAGGTGCAGCAGGTGGTGAAGAAGGCAAATGGTATGTTGGCCTTCATAGCGAAAGGGTTTGAGTATAGGAACAGGGATGTCCTGCTGCAGTTGTACAGGGCCTTGGTGAGACCACACCTTGAGTACTGTGTGCAGTTTTGGTCGCCTTATCTGAGGAAGGATGTTCTTGCCATGGAAGGAGTTCAGCGAAGATTCACAAGGCTGATACCTGGGATGGCAGGAATGACATATGAGGAGAGATTGGGTCGATTGGGCTTATACTCACTGGAGTATAGAAGATTGAGAGGGGATCTCATCGAAACATATAAAATTCTGACAGGTCTGGACAAACTAGATGCAGGAAGAATGTTCCCGATGGTCGGAGAGTCCAGAACCAGGGGTCATAATCTACGGATAACGGGTAAACCATTTAGGACAGAAATGAGGAAGAATTTCTTCACCCAGAGAGTGGTGAACCTGTGGAATTCTCTACCACAGAAGGTAGTTGAGGCGAGGTCATTAAATATATTCAAGGATGAGTTAGATATATTTCTTAAAGCTAAAGGTATCAAGGGATATGGGGAGAAGGCAGGTACAGGGTACTGAGTTTAGATGATCAGCCATGATCTCATCGAATGGCGGAGCAGGCTCGAGGGGCCGAATGGCCTACTCCTGCTCCTATCTTCTATGATTCCATGAGATTATGTATGTGTGTGTGTGTGAGTGCGGGTTGTGTGTGTGTGTGTGTGAGTGTGTGAATGTTGGTGTGTGTGTGTTGTGTGTGTGTTGTGTGTGTGGGTGTGTGTGTGTGTGAATGTGAATCTGTGTGTGTGTGAATGTGAATGTGTGTGTGTGTGAATGTGGGTGTGTGTGTGTGAATGTGAATGTGTGTGTGTGTGAATGTGGGTGTGAGTGTGTGTGTGTGTGAATGTGGGGGTGTGTGTGTGTGACTGGGTGTTTGTGCGTGTGTGTGTGTGAGTGTGTGTGTGTGAGTGTTTGTGTGTGAGTGTGGTAGTGTGTTGGTGTGAGTGTGGGTGTGAGTGTGGGAGTGTATGTGTGTGTATGAGTGTGTGAGTGTGCATGTGTGAGTATGTGTGAGTGCAGAGGTGTGTGTGGGTGTGTCTGTGTGTGTGTGTGAATGTGAGTGAGAGTGTGTTTGGGTGTGTGGGAATGTGGGTGTGTGGGTGTGTGTGTGTGTGGGGGGGGTGTGAATGTGAGTGAGTGTGTGGGAATGTGGGTGTGAGTGTGTGTGGGTGTGTATGAATGTGGGTGTGTGTGTGTGTGAGTGTGTGTGTGTGTGTGTGTGTGTGTGTGACTGTGAGTGTGTGTGAGTGTGTATGTGTGTGTGAGTGTGTGAGTGTGTGTGTGTGTGGGGGGGGTGTGAATGTGAGTGAGAGTGTGGGAATGTGGGTGTGAGTGTGTGTGGGTGTGTATGAATGTGGGTGTGTGTGTGTGTGAGTGTGTGTGTGTGTGTGTGTGTGTGTGTGACTGTGAGTGTGTGTGTGACTGTGTGTGTGTGACTGTGTGTGTGTGTGTGAGTGTGTGTGTGTGAGTGTGGGTGTGTGAGTGTGTGTGTGTGAGTGTGTGTGTGTGAGCGTGTGAGTGTGGGTGTGTGTGTGTGAGTGTGTGTGTGTGTGTGTGTGAGCGTGTGAGTGCGGGTGTGTGTGTGTGAGTGTGTGTGTGTGTGTGAGTGTGTGTGGGTGTGTATGAATGTGGGTGTGTGTGTGTGTGAGTGTGTGTGTGACTGTGTGTGTGTGAGTGTGACTGTGTGTGTGTGTGTGTGTGTGTGTGAGTGTGTGCGTGTGTGAGTGTGTGTGCGTGTGTGAGTGTGTGTGTGTGCGTGTGAGTGTGGGTGTGTGTGTGTGTGTGTGAGTGTGTTTGTGTGTGAGTGTTTGTGTGTGTGTGAGAGTGTGTGTGTGTGTGTGAGCGTGTGAGTGTGGGTGTGTGTGTGTGTGAGTGTGTGTGTGTGTGAGTGTGTGTGTGAGTGTGTGTGTGTGAGTGTGTGTGTGTGAGTGTGTGTGTGAGTGTTTGTGTGTGTGTGAGAGTGTGTGTGTGTGTGAGCGTGTGAGTGTGAGTGTGTGAGTGTGGGTGTGTGTGTGAGTGTGGGTGTGTGTGTGTGTGTGAGTGTGAGTGTGTGTGTTTGTGAGTGCGGGTGTGTGTGTGTGTGTGTGTGTGGGTGTGTGTGTAAGTGTGAGATTATGTGTGTGTGTGAGTGTGGGTTGTGTGTGTGTGTGTGAGTGTGTGAATGTTGGTGTGTGTGTGTGAGTGTGTGGCTGTGAACGTGGGTGAGTGTGTGTGTGTGTGACTGTGAATGTGTGTGTGTGTGTCAATGTGGGTGTGAATGTGGGGTGTGTGTGTGACTGGGTGTGTGTGCGTGTGTGCGTGTGTGTGTATGTCTGTGTGAGTGTGTGTGTGAGTGTGGTAGTGTGTTGGTGTGACTGTTGGTGTGAGTGTCGGTGTGTATGTGTGTATGTGTGTGTGTGAGTATGGGTGTGTGTGAGTGTGAGTGTGTGAGTGTGTGTGTGTGAGTGAGTATGTGTGAGTGCAGATGTGTGTGTGGGTGTGTCTGTGTGTGTGTGAGTGTGTGTGTGAGTGTGAGTGTGTGAGTGTGTGTGTGAGTGTGAGTGTGTGAGTGTGTGTGTGAGTGTGTGTGTGTGTGTGTGAGTGTGGGTGTGTTTTTTTTTATTCATTTGTGGGATCTGGGCATCGCTGGCAAGGCCAAAAATTTTTGTCCATCCCTAATTGCCCTTGAGAAGGTGGTGGTGAGCCGCCTTGAACCGCTGCAGTCCGTGTGGTGAAGGTACTCCCACAGTGCTGTTAGGGAGTTCCAGGATTTTGACCAAGCGACGATGAAGGATCGGCGATATATTTCTAAGTCAGGATGATGTGTGACTTGGAGGGGAACTTGGAGGTGGTGGTGTTCCCATGCGCCTGCTGCCCTTCTCCTTCTAGGTGGAAGAGGTCGCGTGTGTGTTTGTGTGTGTGTGTGTGCGTGTGTGTGTATGTGTGTGAGTGTGGGTGTGTGAGTGTGAGTGTGTGTGTGTGTAAGTGTGGGTGTGTGTGTGAGTGTGTGTGTGTGGGTGTGTGTGTATGTGTGTGAGTGTGAATGTGGGTGTGTGTGTGTGAGTGTGTGTGTGTGTGTGTGGGTGTGAATGTGGGTGTGTGTGTGTGAGTGTGTGTGTGTGTGTGTGTGGGTGTGTGTGTATGTGTGTGAGTGTGGGTGTGTGAGTGTGAGTGTGTGTGTGTGTGAGTGTGGGTGTGTGTGTGAGTGTGTGTGAGTGTGTGTGTGGGTGTGTGTGTGAGTGTGTGTGTGAGTGTGTGGGTGTGTGGTGTGTGTAAGTGTGTGAGTGTGTGTGTGTGAGTGTGTGTGAGTGTGTGTGTGAGTGTGTGGGTGTGTGTGTGTGAGTGTGTGTGTGAGTGTGTGGGTGTGTGAGTGTGTGGGTGTGTGAGTGTGTGGGTGTGTGTGAGTGTGTGTGTGAGTGTGTGTGTGAGTGTGTGAGTGTGTGGGTGTGTGAGTGTGTGGGTGTGTGTGAGTGTGGGTGTGTGAGTGTGAGTGTGTGAGTGTGTGGGTGTGTGAATGTGTGTGTGAATGTGTGTGTGTGTGAGTGTGTGTGTGAGTATGTGGGTGTGTGAGTGTGTGGGTGTGTGTGAGTGTGTGTGTGTGTGTGCATAGGGTGGTGGTGGAGACCATGTTTAGCCATTCATCTCACTCCGTGCCTCGACTGTGAGGGATTTTGAAGTTAAGAATGTTTAAGGGCTCGGTCCACAGCACTGAAAATGGACCCAGGCAAACTGTGCAACATAGAGACAGCAGGAGCCCATTCCACCCCTCGAGCCTGCTCCACCATTCAATCAGATCGAGACTGATCTGTGCCTCAACTCCATTTACCCACCGTTGCTCCACACCCCTCGATACCATTGGCCAACAAGAATCTATCGATCTCAGTCTTGAAAGCTCCAATTGACCCCCAGCATCTTCAGCCTTTGGGGAGGAGAGTTCCAGATTTCCACTGCCCTTTGCGTGAAGAAGTACTTCCTGACATCACCCCTGAACGGCCTGGCTCTAATTTTAAGATTATGCCCACTTGTTCTGGACTCCCCACCAGAGGATATAGTTTCTCTCTATCGACCCTATCAACTCTTTTTATAATTTTAAACACCTCGATTAGATCACATTCTCAACCTTCTAAACTCCAGGGAATACAAGCCTCGCTTCTACAACCTGTCCTCATGACCTCCCCTCTACATTCAGGACCTGATCTAATTAGATGTGTTTTTACGCTAAAGATGTGCCTCGTTGCTCTTTCAGTATCGGCGCCGTGTCTGATGTAACAGCTGGTGGCGTGATTGGAACCGGCACCCACAACACGGGCATCCAGCATGGCATCCTGGCTACACAGGTACCAGCCCTTTCCAAGGGCAATCAGCCCCACTCATTGCTTTTGAATGTAAAGTTAATGTTGTCAGCCTGTAGCCAGTCAAACCCAGGCTGGACTCATTCCACATGTGACTACCCACTCTGACACAGAAGGCAGCTCTCTCCGTGTTGTGTCTGCGTTGGAATCCATTCCACTAACAACAGAAAATTGCTGGAAATACTCAGCCGGTCAGGCAGCCTCTGTGGAGAGAGAAACAGAGTTAACGTTTCAGGGCGATGACCCTTCGTCAGAACTGGTGTATGAAACAGGTTCTGGAGGGAGACGGTGGAAGCGGATATTATTGATTCATTCAAATGTAAATTAGATCGATTTCCTTCAGAAAATCACATTTTGGGACACAGTATGTGAGTAATTATCGACAGGACGTGTGGGGAGGGTAGCGAGCTCGGGAGGAACAGGTGACTTTGGACCTCTGGTTCCCCAAGCTCTCCACCACTGGGGGTTTCCCTCCCCTCGTGTCTGGGTCTGTTGGAGACTCATTGATAGAGATTGAGCGCTGTGATTGCTCAACAACTCCATTATCGTTGCATCATGGGACTACCAGGATGGTAGAAGGCGAACTGGATGAACCTGGGTCTTCATCTAGCAATCCCCGCATTCCTACGTTCATCACTATTGTGGCCCACGGGTCAATGTTTGTTGACCTCTGAAGACCCTCTTGGTGCTGCTGTACTAGTGTGTCACATCCCTTGTTCACCAGTACATCAGCAATGCTTCGCACCAGTGTGTTTAGATACTTCCATCGAGCTCTTTAAGCTATTCCAGGTCTTGTATCAGTTGTCTACCCTTACAGTTATGTAACCAACAGCAAACCAGCCCTTCTAACTTGGCTCTGCTTCCCTCAGGTGGTGGCACTGACGTTGATGACAGCTGCCGGTGAGGTCCTCGAGTGTTCCGACACCATGAACTGCGAGATATTCCAGGCCGCTCGGGTGCATCTCGGCTGCCTGGGAGTGGTATTAAACGTTACCATCCAGTGTGTACCCGCCTTCAATATTCACCTGCAGCAGTTCCCACAGACACTCACAGAGGTACAGTGCCTTTCATTGTCATTGGGATCAATAGTGAGTTGTGAGTGTGTGTTGGTGACCAGGGTTGTGGTACTGACACATTGGTTTGTATTAGTGACAAGCACCGAGCAGTGGGTATTAGCCCCCGATCTAACTGGTAGAAAGGTGTGCTGCTGGGTTCTGGTGCCCAGCACTGTGATTTGTTCTGTTACAGGTCTGCAGTAGGTATTGTCACCATTGGGAGCCCATATCAGATTATACTGACTGGTGATTTGGCACCATTGGGTGTGTTCACTCTCACTGGTGATTGGCACCATTGGGTGTGTTCACTCTCACTGGTGATTGGCACCATTGGGTGTGTTCACTCTCGCTGGTGATTGGCACCATTGGCTGTGTTCACTCTCACTGGTGATTGGCACCATTGGGTGTGTTCACTCTCACTGGTGATTGGCACCATGCGCCTGCCGACCTTATTCTTCTAGGTAGTAGAGGTTGCGGCTGATGGGAGTTCTATCAAAGTAACCTTGGTAGATCAACATCGGGGTCAATAAAAGTAGAGGTGATATTATACAGTATTTGTTATTATACAGAGAAAGATACAGAGCTATATGTTGAGGAAGGACTTGGGAAGGTAAATGTGTCCTCGCTGGAAAAGAGATTCAAAGGGCAAATGAGCCAAATCCAAACAAGGAAGTTAATTGGCAGTATGTTCAGAGATAAGATCATAAGAACTTAAGAATTAGGAGCAGGAGTTGGCCATACGGCCCCTCGAGCCTGCTCCACCATTCAGTAAGATCAAGGCTGATCTTCGACCTCAACTCCACTTTCCCGCACGATCCCCATATCCCTTGATTCCCCTATAGTCCAAAAATCTATCTATCTCAGCCTTGAATATACTCAAAGACTCAGCATTCACAGCCCTCTGGGGCAGAGAATTCCAAAGATTCACAACCCTCTGAGTGAAGAAATTCCTGCTCATCTCGATCTTAAATGGCCGACCCCTTATCCTGAGACTATGCCCCCTAGTTCTAGACTCTCCAGTCAGGGGAAACAACCTCTCAGCATCTACCCTGTCAATCCCCCTCAGAATCTTATCTGTTTCAATGAGATCACCTCTCATTCTTCTAAACTCCAGAGAGTATAGGCCCAATCTACACAATCTCTCATCATAGGACAGCCCTCTCATCCCAGGAATCAATCTAGTGAACCTTTGTTGCACCGCCTCCAAGGCAAGTATGTCCTTTCTCAGATAAGGAGACCAAAACTGTGCACAGTACTCCAGGTGTGGTCTCACCAAAGCCCTGTATAATTGTAGCAAGACTTCCTTACTCTTGTACGCCAACCCCCTTGCAACAAAGGTACACATGCCATTTGCCTTCCTTATTGCTTGCTGTACCTGCATGCTAGCTTTCTTTGTTTCTTGCACAAGGACACCTAAATCTCTCTGCACACCAACATTTAATAGTTTCTCACCATTTAAAAAATATTCTGTTTTTCTATTCTTCCTACCAAAGATGTACAGATGTCCAGGACGCAGTTCTCGGAGGCCAATGTAGAAAGGTCTTTGTGTAGGTGTGAGGTGAGCAGGGCCTGATGCCAACCACGTCTCCACGCCAACCACAACCCAAGCAGTGCCTGCCTCAGGCAGTTTTCAATATTTATTTTACAGGCGGTGCATCCTCGCTCCTTTTAGAAGTATTTTAAATAATTGATAGATTTTTAAATCCTTCCGATTTTGAGCGGATTTCTGTGGGGCTGGTCACTATGGGAACTAAAATCTGGCATTCAGTTTCATAAAGGACAAGGACACTAGGCCGCGAAATTCGGTAGGTTAGCGCCTCCCGTTAGCGCCTGGCGGGCACGCTAAGGGGTTAGCGGCCGGCCACGGTGAATCCAATGCCGCACACGACCTACAGTGGTGAAATAGCGCTCGCGCTAACTGTTAGCACCTAGGCCTCTAGCACTCCTCACATGGTGACATCAAAGCATGTGCAACGCACCATTAACAGCCCCGATGCAAAATTGCCTTTCGCCACCTGCTTTAGCGCCTCGCTCCGACAGCGCCAGTAAGAGGAGGCGTCCTGCACTCGGAGGTGTGCTGCAGGAGCAGTAATTAAAGGGAATGCTTCTGTGTCGTTTGAACGTCACGAAAAAGGCGCTTTCAGTGGTCGCACCATTTATTACTTGCACCAGTCCGCTGCCTGAGCAAAATTTTTACACCTTTTCCTCAAACATCTCCAAAAGCTGCACTTTCTGAAAGTGATGGGGGCTGCAATGGCAGTCGCACAGATCGCGCTGAAAAACACCACTGATGACTGTGAGGTTATGCAGCGTGATTGGCCCTTCCCTTTCAGAGATGGAAGCAGCCTGTGTGATTAAAGAGTGCCGTTTGGACTGCGCATGACCTTCCTTATCGCTCTGCTGGTGGCGCCCCGCTCTCAGAGTTAGTGCCCTAACATAAGAACATAAGAAATAGGAGCAGGCCAATCGGCCCCTCGAGCCTGCTCCGCCATTCAATAAGATCATGGCTGATCTGATCCTAACCGCCAATCTACTATCTATCACAGAACCATCTCCTGCATCTAACAGAATTGCACACACGAAATAGGAGCAGAATCAGGCTACACGGTCGCTGGGCTCGCTCCACTACCCACAGGGCCATGACCGATCCGAACCTAGACTCATGTCCAAATTCCTGCCCGCTCCCCGTAACCCTTAATGCCCTTTACTTCTAGGAAACTGTCTATTTCTGTTTTAAATTTATTTAATGATGTAGCTTCTACAGCTTTTTGTGGCAGCATATTCCATGGACCTACCACCCTCTGAGTGAAGTAGTTCCTCCTCATCTCAGTTTTGAAAGAGCAGCCCCTTATTCTAAGACTATGTCCCCTAGTTCTAGTCTCACCCGTCATCGGGAACATCCTCCCCGCATCCACCCGATCCAACCCCTTCACAATCTTATATGTTTCAATAAGATCGCCTCTCATTCTTCTGAACTCCAATGAGTAGAGTCCCAATCTACCCAACCTCTCCTCATATGACCACCCCCTCATCCCCGGGATTAACCGAGTGAACCTTTTTTGCACTGCCTCGAGAGCAAGGATGTCTTTCCTTAAGTAAGGACACCAAAACTGTATGCAGTATTCCAGGTGCGGTCTCACCAATACCTTGTACAACTGAAGCAATACCTCCCTATTTTTATATTCTATCCCCCTAGCAATGAAAGCCAACATTCCATTTGCCTTCTTAATCACTTGCTGCACCTGCATACTAACCTTTTGAGTTTCGTGCACCAGGACCCCCAGATCCCTTTGCACTTCAGTACTCTCCAGTTTCTTGCCATTAAGATAATAAATTGCTCTAGGATTTTTCCTGCCAAAGTGCATCACCTCACACTTTCCAGTGTTGTATTCCATCTGCCAAATCTCTGCCCACTTACTTAGCCTGTCTATGTCCCCTTGCAGGTTTTTTATGTCCTCCTCACTCACTACTTTCCCTCCCATCTTTGTATCATCTGCAAATGTTGATATGTTACACTTGGTCCCTTCCTCCAAATCGTTAATATAGATTGTAAAGAGTTGGGGACCCAGCACTGACCCCTGTGGAACACCACTAGTTACTGATTGCCAGTCTGAGAATGAACCATTTATCCCAACTCTTTGCTTTCTGTTAGATAGCCAATCCTCTATCCATGCCAGAATATTACCCCCAATCCCGTGATTTTTTACCTTAAGCAATAATCTTTTGTGTGGCACCTTGTCAAATGCCTTTTGGAAGTCTAAATACACTACGTCCACTGGTTCCCCTTTATCCACTCTATATGTTACTTCCTCAAAGAACTCCAGCAAATTTGTCAAACATGACTTCCCCTTCGTAAAACCATGCTGACTTTGTCCAATTAAATTATGATTATCCAAATGTCCTGTTACTGTTTCCTTAATAATGGACTCCAAAATTTTACCTACCACAGATGTTAGGCTAACCGGTCTATAGTTACCAGCCTTCTGTCTACTGCCCTTTTTAAATAAGGGTGTTACATTAGCAGTTTTCCAGTCTGCCGGGACCTTAGCGGAATCCAGGGAGTTTTGAAAAATTATTACCAATGCATCTACAATCCCTACCGCCACTTCCTTCAAGACTCTAGGATGTAAGCCATCAGGTCCAGGTGATTTATCCGCCTTGAGTCCCATTATTTTACCGAGTACCACTTCCTTAGTGATTTTGATCGTGTTTAGCTCCTCTCCCCCTGTAGCCCCCTGTTTGTCCAGTGTTGGGATATTCTTAGTGTCCTCTACTGTAAAGACTGATACAAAATATTCATTCAGTGTTTTTGCCATCTCCATATTTCCCACCATTAATTTCCCGGTCTCATCCTCTAAGGGACCAACATTTACTTTAGCCACCCTTTTTCTTTTTATATAACTATAAAAACTCTTACTATCTGTTTTTATATTTTTTGCTAATTTACTTTCATAATCTATCTTCCCTTTCTTAATCAATCTTTTTGTTATTTTTTGCTGCCTTTTAAAGTTTTCCCAATCCTCTGTCCTCCCACTAGATTTCGCTACCTTATATGCCCTTGTTTTTAGTCGAATACTATCCTTAATTTCTTTACTTAGCCACGGATGACTGTCCTTTCTTTTACACCCTTTTCTTTTCAGTGGAATATATTTTTTTTGGAAGTTGTAAAATAACTCCTTGAATGTACACCACTGATCATGTGTCGTCTTACCCTTTAATCTATTTTCCCAATCCACTCTACTCAATTCCGCTCGCATACCTTCATAGTCTCCTTTATTCAAGCTTAGCACGCTTGTTTGAGATCCAACCTTCTCACCCTCTAATTGAATATGGAATTCAACCATGTTATGGTCACTCATTCCAAGGGGATCCTTTACTAGGACATTTTTAATTAATCCTGTCTCGTTACACAGGACCAGATCTAAGGTTGCTTGCCCCCTGGTCGGTTCAGTTACATACTGCTCAAGAAACCCATCCCTAATACACTCAATGAACTCATCCTCAAGGCAGCCCTGCCCCATTTGATTTGTCCAATTAATATGATAGTTAAAATCCCCCATAATTATAGATGTTCCCTTATTACATGCCTCAACTATTTCCTGATTGATACTTCGTCCAACAGAGTTGCAACTGTTCGGAGGCCTATAGACTACGCCCACTAGTGTTTTTTTCCCCTTATTATTCCTTATCTCCACCCAAACTATTTCATTATCATGATTTTTTGACCCAATATCATTACTCTGTATTACAGTGATTCCTTCCTTTATTAACATAGCCACCCCACCTCCCCTTCCTTCCTGCCTGTCCTTCCTGATCGTTAAATAACCTGGTATGTTTAATTCCCAGGCATTGTCACCCTGCAGCCATGTTTCTGTAATGGCCACAATATCATAACCATATGTAGTTATTTGTGCCATTAACTCGTCTATTTTGTTACGAATGCTACGTGCATTCAGATAGAGAACTTTCAAATATGCTTTGTGGCACTTAGTTCCTGCTTTTTCACTTTTTACCACTTTACCTTTTACTCCACACACTCTGTCCCTTCCTGCCACGCTCTGATTTGTGATTCCCCTACTGCTACCTATGTCTATGACCCTCTCTGTTAGCGCTCCACTTCCTTCTTGGAGCGCTAACAATGAATTTCGCGGGAGTCGACAATGATTAGCGCCTGGCACTATTTCTTCAACTTTTAAAGTTTTAGCACCCCAAACGGGACTAAACCGAATTTCTTCCCCCGCCCGCCCCCCCACCCCCCCCGCCCCACAGTGTCCACAGGCTGAAAACAGGCAAGGATGGAACACAGGCCGGGCACAACTGATATAAAATATTAATCCCTCCCTCCCTCCCTCCCTCCCTCCATCCCTCTCTCCCTCCCTCCCTCCCTCCCTCCTTCCATCCCTCTCTCCCTCCCTCTCTCCCTTGTCCCTCCTCCTCCCTCCCTCCCTCACCCCTTCCTCCCTCCCTTTTCCCTACCTCCCTCCATCCATCCCTTCCTCATCCCTCCCTCCCTCCCTCCTTCCTCCCTCCTTCCCTCCTACGTCGCTCCCTCCCTCCCTTCCTTCCTTCCGCTGTTTAAAAAGGGAGAAAGGGATAAACCGAGTAATTACAGACCAGTCAACCTAACCTCGGTGGTGGGCAAATTATTGGAAAAAACTCTGAGGGACAGTGTTAATCATCATTTAGGAAGGCATGGATTAATCAAGGACAGTCAGCATGGATTTGTTAAGGGAAAAACGTGTCTGACTAACTTGATTGGATTTTTTGAGGAGGTAACGAGGAGGGTCGATGAGGGTAGCACATTTGATGTAGTCTACATGGATTATAGCAAGGCTTTTGATAAGGTCCCACATGGCAGACTGGTCAGAAAAGTAAAAGCCCATGGGATCCAAGGGAAAGTGGCAAGTTGGATACAAAATTGGCTCAGTGGCAGGAAGCAATGGGTAATGGTCGATGGGTGTTTTTGTGACTAGAATGGTTACAGCACAGAAGGAGGCCATTCGGCCCGTCGAGCCCGTGCCGGCTCTCTGCAGGAGCACTTCAACTAGTCCCACTCCCCCGCCCTTTCCCCATTGCCCTGAAAATGTTTTTCCTTCAGGTACTTATCCAATTCCCTATTGAAAGCCCTGATTGAACCTGCCTCCACCACCCTTTCAGGCAGTGCATTCCAGATCCTAACCACTCACTGCGTAAAAAAGTTTTTCCTCGTGTCGCCTTTGGTTCTTCAGCCAGTCACCTTAAATCTGTGTCCTCTGGTTCTCGACCCTTCCGCCAATGGGAACAGTTTCCCTGTACTCTGTCCAGACCCCTCATGATTTTGAACACCTCTATCAAATCTCCTCTCAACCTTCTCTGCTCTAAGGAGAACAACCCCAGCTTCTCCAGTCTATCCATGTAACTGAAGTCTCTCATCCCTGGAATAATTCTCATCAATCTTTTCTGCACCCTCTCTAAGGCCTTCAAATCCTTCCTAAAGTTCCCAAATTGGACACAATACTCCAGTTGAGGCCAGACCAGTGTTTTATAAAGGTTCATCATAACTTCCTTGTTTTTGTACTCTATGCCTTTATTTATGAAGCCCAGGATCCTGTATGCTTTTTTAACCGCTTTGAATCTATTATTAAGGACGTGGTTACAGGGCACTTAGAAAATAATAATAGGATTGGGCAGTGTCAACACAGATTTATGAAAGGGAAATCATGTTTGACAAATCTGTTTTTTGAGGTTGTAACTAGCAGAATAGATAAGGGGGAACCAGTGGATGTGGTGTATTTGGATTTTCGATAAGGTGCCACACAAGAGGTTATTAAACAAAATTAGGGCTCATGGGATTGGGGGAATATATTAGCATGTATCGAGGATTGGTTAACGGACAGAAAACAGAGAGTAGGAGTAAACGGGTCATTTTTGGGTTGGCAGGCTGTAACTAGTGGGTACCGCAAGGATCAGTGCTTGGGCCTCAGCTATTTACAATTTATATCAATGATTTGGATGAGGGGAACAAATGTAATACATCCAAGTTTGCTGATGATATAAAGCTAAATGGGAATGTAAGTTGTGAGGAGTATGCAAAGAGGCTTCAAGGGGATATAGACAAAAATGAGAAGTCGCACAACATCAGGTTATAGTCCAACAGTTTTATTTAACCTGAAGAAGGAGCAGTGCTCCGAAAGCTCGTAATTTTAAATAAAACTGTTGGACTATAACCTGGTGTTGTGCGACTTCTCATTTTTGTCCACCCCAGTCCAACACCGGCATCTCCGCATCATGGGATATAGACAGGCTAAGTGAGTGGGCAAGAACATGGCAAATGGAATATAATGTGGAGAAATGTGAAGTTATCCACTTTGGTAGGAAAAATAGAAAAGCAGAGTATTTTTTAAATGGTGAGAGATTGGGAAATGTTGGTGTTCAGAGGGACCTGGGTGTCCTTGTACACGAATCACTGAAAGTTAACATGCAGGTACAGCAAGCAATTAGGAAAGCAAATGGTATATTTGCCTTTATTACAAGAGGATTTGAGTATAAGAGTAAAGATGTCTTACTGCAATTATATAGAGCCCTGGTGAGACCACACCTGGAGTATTGTGTACAGTTTTGGTCTCCTTACCTAAAGAAGGATATACTTTCCATAGAGGGAGTGCAACGAAGGTTCACCTGACTGATTCCTGGGATGGGGGGATTGTTCTATGAGGAGAGATTGAGTAGACTAGGCCTATATTCTCTAGAGTTTAGAAGAATGAGAGGTGATCTCATTGAAACATACAAAATTCTTACAGAGCTTGACAGGATAGATGCAGGGAGGATGTTTCCCCTGGCTGAGGAGTCTAGAACCAGGGGTCACAGTCTCAGAATAAAGGGTCAGCCATTTAGGACGGAGATGAGGAGAAATTTTTTCACTCAGAGGGTGGTGAATCTTTGGAATTCTCTACCCCAGAGGGCTGTGGAGGCTCAGTCATTGAGTATATTCAAGACAGAGATCGATAGATTTTTGGATATTAAGGGAATCCAGGGATATGGGGATAGTGCAGGAAAGTGGAGATGAGGTAGAAGATCTAGTTATGGGGAATAAGCCAGAGCAGATAAGAGAAGTAAAAGTAGGGGAACATATAGGCAATAGTGACCATAATATAATACGCTTCAAGATGACAGTAGAGAAGGACATAAGAATGACAAAAAACAAATTAATAGATTGGAGAAAAGCTGATTTTGAGGGCTGAGAATAGAACTTGGGAAGATAAAATGGGCAACAATATTGGCAAACAACGATGTAGAACAACAATGGGAAACATTTAAAACGGTGTTCAACAGAGTGCAGGAAAAATATATTGCACTAAAAGGAAAGAACAAACTAAACACTAATGAGACTCCATGGATGAATAAAGACATAAGGAAACAATTGAGGGTAAGGAAAGAGGCATATATTAAGTTCATAGACAGCAGAGGAGTGCATGATAAGAGAGAATACGAAGGGATTAGGAGAAAAGTTAAAAAAAAAACAATTAGGCAGGCAAAGAGGAACTATGAAATTAAATTATCAAGGAACATAAAACAAAATAGTAAAATATTTTACAGGCACATTAGAATCATAGTGTCATAACGGCACAGAAGGCGGCCATTCGGCCCATCGAATCCGTGCCAGCTCTCTGTAGATCCAGTCAGTCCCATTTTACCCTGGCTAGTTCCTTTCGCATCCCATTGAAGTTAGCCCTATTCCAGTTTAGAAGTTCCACTTTAGATTGTTCCTTGCTCCTCTCCATTTCTAATCTAAATCTTATAATACTTTAATCACTCATACCCAAGTGTTCTCCCACAGACACTTGGTCGACCTGGCCCACCTCATTCCCCAGCACCAGATCCAGCAATGCCTCCTTCCTAGTTGGCCCAAGAACATACTGGTCAAGGAAATTTACCTGAACACATTTCAGAAATTCCTCCCCCTCCTTTCCCTTTACCCTAGCATTATCCCAATCGATATTTGGGTAATTAAAGTCCCCCAATATCACCACTCTATAGCTCTTGCATATCTCTGCGATTTCCCTGCAGAATTGCTCCTCTACCTCCCTCTCACTATTTGGAGGCCTGTAGAATACCCCCAGTAGCGTGATCATACCCTTTTTGCTCCTCAACTCTAACCAAATGGATTCTGTCCTTGCCCCTCAAGAACACCCTCCCTTTCCAACACTACAATGTCGTTCTTAATCAGCACTGCCTTTTTTCCTTCCCTATCTTTTCTGAACACCTTGAACCCTTGAATATTAAGTGCCCACTCCTCACCGTTTTTAAGCCACGTTTCCGTTATTGCCACAACATCATATTGCCACACGGCTAATTGAGCTTGTAGCTCACCAACCTTATTCACCACACTTTGTGCGTTTATGTAAATGCATTCTAAACCCATTTTTGAATTTTTCGTAGTCTTTCCTAGTCTGCTCCTATCTAATATGGTACTACTTCCACCTCTAGTATTACTTTCTTCTCTCGTACTATTCAACACACTTACTCTTTTATGCACCTTATTCCTCTTTTCTACTCCTATATGCTGGTGCCCATCCCCCTGTCAAGCTAGTTTAAACCTTCCACAACAGCTGTAACAAACCTCCCCATGAGGATATTGGCCCCGGCTCTGTTGAGGTGTAACCCGTCCGGCTTGTACAGGTCCCACCTTCCCCAGAAACGGTCCCAATGCCTCAGGAATCTAAAGCCCTCCCTCCTGCACCATCTCTCCAGCCACGCATTCATCTGTTCTATCCTCCTGTTTCTGTACTCACTAGCACGTGGCACCGGGAGTAATCCGGAGATTACTACCTTTGAGGTCCTGCTTTTTAATCTCTCTCCTTGTTCCCTAAACTTTGCCTGCAGGACCTCATCCCTCTTTCTGCCTATGTCGTTGGTACCGATATGGACCACGACCTCTGGCTGTTCACCCTCCCCCCTCAGAGTGTCCTGCAGCCGCTCAGTGACATCCTTGACCCTGGAACCAGGGAGGCAACATACCATCCTGGAGTCACGTCTGCGGCCGCAGAAACGCCTGTCTGCTCCCCTAACTATCGAATCCCCTATCACTATTGCTCTTCCACTCTTTTTCCTCCACCCTTGTACAGCTGAGCCACCCGTGGTGCCACGGACTTGACTCTGGCTGCACTCCCCAGAGGAACCATCGCCCTCACCAGTACTCAGAACAGAATACTGGTTGGAGAGCGAGATGCACTCCGGGGACTCCTGCACTACCTGCCTGGTCCTCCTCTTCTGTCTAGCAGTCACCCATTCTCTCTCTGCCTGCATACTCTTAAGCTGCGGGGTGACCACCTCCTGAAACGTGCTACCCACGTAACTCTCAGCCTCGCGGATGCACCGCAGTGACTCCAGCCGCCGCTCAATCTCCGATACCGGAGCTCGAGCTGCTGTAGCTAGCGACACTTCCCGCACATGTGGTCGTCCAGGCTACGCGAAGCGTCCAGGACTTCCACATGGCACAGGATGTGCACTCCACGGGACTGAGCTGCCCTGCCATGCCTCTATTTAATAGACTAAAAACTAACCCAGCAGAAATAAACTTAAAACTTTAAAAAAACATTCCCCAGCAACTCACCAATCAGCTTTCTCTCTATTTAATAGGCTATTAACTAACTTAGCAGAAATAAACTTAAAAACTTAAAATAAAATACACTCACCAGCTACTCACCAATCAGCTCCTTCCCTTGTGCCTATACTCTGACGTCACTTTCTCAAAAACTGCCTCTGTTGAGTTGCTGCCGCTCGGGACTGCTCCGCTCTCGCTGCGCTCCCTCCAGGTCCGCTCCTTCCGGTCTCAGGCTCCTGCCACTCGGGACTGCTCCTTATATCTGCTCCGCTCTCACTGTGCTCCCTCTAGGTCCGCTCCTTCCGGTCTCATTAATAAAAAAAGGAAGGTTGGGATGGGAATAGGGCCATTAAGGGATGGACAGGATAATACCACAGGTAAGGATAGGGAGATGGCAGAAATATTAAATCATTATTTCGCTTCCGTATTTAGCAGGGAGATAGAACACATGGACATGACATTGGATGATGAGATCAGTAATGAGATAAGTGCATTTAAAATTTAAAAAGGGGATATATTAAATAAATTAATCAAACTCAAAGAGGATAAAACCCCTGGTCCGGATGGATTGTATCCATGCATTTTAAAAGAATCTAGGGAAGAGATAGCAGAGGCATTACTACACATATTTAATAATTCGTTAGAAAAAGGTGTAGTGCCAGAGGACTGGCGGATAGCTAACGTAATACCGATATTTAAGAAGGGAGACAGAACATGTCCAGGGAACGATAGACCAGTCAGCTTAACATCGGTGGTAGGAAAAATAATGGAATCCCTACTAAAGGAAAGAATAGAAGAACATCTAGAAACCAAAAATACAATAATTAATAATATGACAACAGAAAACGCTGGAAATACTCAGCAGGCCAGGCAGCATCCATGGAGAGAGAAACAGAATTAACATTTCAGGTCGAAGACCCTTCGTCAGTTCTGATGAAAGGTCATTGACCTGAAACGTTAACTCTGTTTCTCTCTCCACGGATGCTGCCTCACCTGCTGAGTTTTTCCAGCGTTTTCTGTTGTTATTTTGGATTTCCAGCATCCGCAGTATTTTGCTATCATATAATAATTAATAGTCAGCATGGATTTCAAAAGGGAAAGTCTTGTTTGACCAACCTTATTGAATTTTTTGAAGAGGTGACAGAGAAAGTAGACAATGGTAATGTAGTAGATGTAATTTATCCAGATTTTCAAAAGGCCTTCGATAAGGTACCCCATAATAGACTGATGAACAAGGTCAGAGAATGCGGAGTCAGGGGACAAGTAGCAGAATGGATTGCTGGCTGGCTTCAGGACAGAAAGCAGAGAGTAGGAGTAAAGGGTAGCTATTCACAGTGGCAGAAGGTGGGTAGTGGTGTTCCACAAGGATCAGTGCTGGGACCACTGCTGTTCACAATTTGTATTAACGATTTAGACTTTGGAATCAAAAACACAATTTCTAAATTTGCAGATGACACCAAATTGGGGGGATAGTCAATACTGAGGAGGACTGCAACAAATTACAGGAGGACATTAGTAAACTTGCAGAATGAGCATATAATTGGCAAATGAAGTTCAACACAGACAAATGTGAGGTATTACATTTTGGTGGGAAGAATATGGAGGTCACTTATCACTTGGAGGGTGCGAGTCTGGGTGGGGTAGAGGAACAAAGGGATCTCGGAGTACAAATACACAAATCACTGACAGTAGCGACACAGTTTAACAAGGCCATAAAAAATGCAAACCAAGCACTAGTGTTTATTTCTAGAGGGATAGAATTGAAAAGTAGGGAAGTTATGCTAAACCTGTATCGAACCTTGGTTAGACCACACTTGGAGTACTGTGTACAATTCTGGTCACCATATTATAAAAAGGATATAGAGGCACTGGAGGGGGTGCAGAGAAGATTTACAAGGAGGATACCAGAAATGCGAGGGTATACATATCAGGAAAGGATGAACAGGCTGGGTCTCTTCCTCTTGGAAAGAGAAGGCTGAGGGGTGACCTAATAGAGGTCTTTAAAATTATGAAAGGTTTTGATAGAGTGGATACAGAGAGAATGTTTCCACTTGTGGGGAAGAGCATAACTAGAGGCCATCAATATAAGATAGTCACCAAGAAATCCAATAGGGAATTCAGAAGAAACTTCTTTACCCAGAGAGTGGTGAGAATGTAGAACTCGCTACCACAGGGAGTGGTTGAAGCGAATAGTATAGATACATTTAAGGGGAGGCTGGACAAACATCTGAGGGAGAAGGGAATAGAGGGCTATGCTGATAGATTTAGATGAGGAAAGATGGGAGGAGGCTTGAGTGGAGCATAAACGCTGCATGGACTGGTTGGGCCGAATGGCCTGTTTCTGTGCCGTATATCCGATGTAATGTAATGTAATCCTCTGTAAGATCAACTATGATCTTATTGAATGGTGGAGCAGTCTCGAGGGGCCGAATGGCCTACTACTGCTCCTGCTCCTATTTCTTATGTTCTTATGTTCTCAACCCGCCCTGCTACCTTCAACGATTTGTGCACATATACCCCAATGTCTCTCTATTTATGCCTTTAGAGTTGTACCCTTTAGTTTAGATTGCCTCTCCTCATTCTTTCTACCAAAATGTATCATTTCGCAATTTTCTGCGTTAAATTTCATCTGCCACGTGTCCACCCGTTCCACCTGCCTGTCTGTCTTCTTGAAGTCTATCACTCTCCTCCTCACTGTTCACTATACTTCCAAGTTTTGTGTCATCTGCAAATTTTGAAATTGTGCCCTGTACCCCCAAATCCAAGTCATTAATATATATCAAGAAAAGCAGTGGTCCTAGTACCGACCCCTGGGGAAAACCACTGTATACCTTCCTCCAGTCCGATAAACAACCTTTCGCCACTACTCTCTGTTTCCTGTCACTTAGCCAATTTTGTATCCATGCTGCCACTGTCCCTTTTATTCCACGGGCTTCAACTTTGCTGGCAAGCCTATTATGTGGCACTTTATCAAATGCCTTTTGGAAGTCTATATACACCACATCAACTGCATTGCCCTGATCAACCCTCTCTGTTACCTCATCAAAAAAACTCAATCAAGTTAGTTAAACACGATTTGCCTTTAACAAATCCATGCTGGCTTTCTTTAATTAAGTGCTGGGTCCCTTGCTTTTTCTGGTACATAGCAATGATTTGGACTTCAATGAAGGGGCATGATTAAGACGTTTGCAGATGATACAAAAATTGGCCGTATGGTTGATAGTGAGGAAGAAAGCTGTAGACAGCAGGAAGATATCAATGGACTGGTCAAGTGGGCAGAACAGTGGCAAATGGAATTCAATCCGGAGAAGTGTGAGGTAATGCATTTGGGGAGGGCTAACAAGGCAAGGCAATACACAATAAATTGTAGGATACTGAGAAGTGCAGAGGAGCAGAGGAATGATGGAGTGCATGTCCACAGATCCCTGAAGGTAGCAGGACAGGTAGATAATGTGGTTAAGAAGGCATACGGATTGCTTGCCTTTATTAACCGAGGCAAAGAATATAAGAGCGGGGAGGTTATGCTTGAACTGTATAAAACACTAGTTAGGCCTCAGCTAGAGTACTGTGTACAGTTCTGATCACCACATTACAGGAAGGATGTGATTGCACTAGAGAGGGTACAGAGGAGATTTATGAGGACGTTGCCAGGACTGGAGAATTTTAGCTATGAGGAAAGATTGGATAGGCTGGGGTTGTTTTCTTTGGAACAGCGGGGAGACTTAATTGAGGTGTATAAATTTATGAGGGACCTAGATAGAGTGGATAGGAAGGACCTATTTCCCTTAGCAAAGAGGTCAGTTCTGAGGAACGTGGAGGAGCAGAGGGATCTGGGGGTTCATATCCACAGATCTCTGAAGGTTGCCACTCAAGTGGATAGAGCAGTAAAGAAGGCCTATGGTGTGTTGGCGTTTATTAACAGAGGGTTTGAGTTTAAGAACCGTGAGGTTATGCTGCAACTGTACAGGACCTTGGTGAGACCACATTTGGAATATTGTGTGCAGTTCTGGTCACCTCACTATAGGAAGGACGTGGAAGCATTGGAAAGAGTGCAAAGGAGATTTACCAGGATGCTGCCTGGTTTGGGGGGGAGGTCTTATGAGGAAAGATTGAGGGAGTTGGGGCTTTTCTCTTTAGAGCGGAGGAGGATGAGAGGCGACTTAATAGAGGTTTATAAGATGATGAGGGGGATAGATAGAGTGGATGTTCAGAGACTATTTCCTCGGGTAGAGGCAGCTGTTACAAGGGGGCATAACTATAAGGTGCATGGGGGGAGATATAGAAGGGATGTCCGAGGTAGATTCTTTACTCAGAGAGTGGTTGGTGTGTGGAATGGACTGCCTGCTGTGATAGTGGAGTCGGACACTTTAGGAACTTTCAAGCGGTTATTGGATAAGCACATGGAGCACACCAGAGTGATAGGGAGTGTGATAGCTTGATCTTGGTCTCGGACAATGCTCGGCACAACATCGAGGGCCGAAGGGCCTGTACTGTGCTGTACTGTTCTATGTTCTATGTTCTATGTCTATAACCAGGGGACATAGCTTTAAAGTAGTTGGTAGAAGGATTAGAGGGGAGGTGAGGAGAAATGTTTTCACCCAGAGGGTGGTGGGGGTCTGGAACTCACTGCCTGAAAGGGTGGTAGAGGCAGAAACCCTCATCACATTTAAAAAGTACTTGGATGTGCACTTGAAGTGCCGTAACCTACAAGGCTACGGACCAAGAGCTGGAAAGTGGGATTAGGCCGGAGAGCTCTTTCTTGGCCGGCACAGACACGATGGGCCGAAATGGCCTCCTTCTGTGCTGTAAATTTCTACGATTCTGTGATTCTATTCCTCCCTCCCTCCTTCACTCATCCCTTCATTCCTTCCTCTCTCCCTCCCTCCCCGCCTCCATGCAGCTGAGCAGACACACAGTCAATAAGAATGAATTTGACTCTCAGAGTGAGCAGTGGTGATGGAACTTCTCCCCAACCTTCAGATCCAGTTATTTTATTCCACGACAGGTGATTAATGCTGTGTATCAACAAAGAGCTCAATCCATGACTGACCCTCTTCACCCCATGGGATCTTACAGTGCACTCTCCCTCCATCCCCCCCATCCCATGGGATCTTACAGTGCACTCTCCCTCAATCTCCCCATCCCATAGGATCTTACAGTGCACTCTCCCTCCATCCCCATCCCATGGGATCCTACAGTGCACTCTCCCTGCATCCCCCATCCCATGGGATCCTACTGTTAGAGAGGATGGATGTGTTCTTACATATAATGTACTCCTGAAATCAATGGGTTTCGTAAACACTGAATGTCAGATGTCAGAGATTTAATGGCCCAAAAATTTGTGAGGAAGCCTTCGTGCGAGGGTAAGGCTTCCCCGCGATCTCTCACTGCGCGTTGGCTTTTTCAGTTCCAGCTCGCACGAACTTGATGTTCTGGACAGCTGCTGTGCTGGGCTTGCGTATCCCACAGGCGTAGTTAATTCGTGCGAGCTGTGGGATCACGTGACTCAGTTAGAGCCAATGGCAGCACACCATCTTCCATTCATAACTTTCACATAAGTGCTGTGAAAGCTATGAATACTATAGCCCCCCAAAAGAACAGCTAAACCTCAATTAAATTTTTAAAAAAACCATCACATTAATAAAATAAGTATAGTTAAATAAATTAACCATTTTAAATAAAAAATTAAATTTTTGAAAAAATTTAAAATCTTTTAAAAAGTTATAAAAATAAACTTACCTGTCTTTAAAGTCTCTAAAAAAGATATACCTGTTAAAAAAAATTCAAAATACTACTTAATTCACTACTTACCTTCTTAAAAGTGGGTCTTACTCCTTTTTTTATGTGTAAAATCTTCCGTACTTACCTGCGCGTTGAAACCACTAAGTGCACAGCATGCGCGCAGCCTGTAGCGCGCACGCGGTTCACCTAGGAACCGCCCCCTTTTCCATTCACCAAGTGCCGGTTTTCAGCGCATGCGCAGTGCATGCAGAAAACCAGCAATTGGAGACAGAATACGGATGGGGAATACGTACTCTCGCGTAGCGGCACTAATTTTTGGGCCATTAAGTTTACAGTAATTAACATACACTTAAAAACAGTACTTACAACAAAACCTTGGTTCACTGAAGGAGCTAATCAGACCAGTGCTTTAAGATCAGTCTTAATTCAACAGTTCAATGGTCAGAATTTAAATTGACTTAAACCTCCTCACTTAACAGGCTAAAGCTAACGGTTAACATTACGACAATATAAAGAGAAATCAATCGCAGTATAAAATGAGTAGGCTTCAGGAGTCTGATTAACCCTTTCCTTACACTGTAGTACTCTCTTCCTCGGTCACCCATTGCCATCTATCACCGGGCTCATTGAGTCTGATGGCCACTGACAGCTGCACATCTTCCTCAGAGTGCAAGGCAATCTGTGAGTGTCGGGAGGAAGCTTTCATCATCCTCTGTTAGCGAAGCCCCATTCAGTTCAGCCCTGGGCCGTGCTGCACTTTAAACCTTTCATTAACAGCCGCAGTCTGGGGGCCTGAGCTGAGAGAGACGAAGATCATTAATCAATCATTAGGTGAAACACGGAGAGCAACCCTTCCAATGTGAGCTAATCAAAGTGGCACTCAGAGCTTGGCGTGAGAGTCAGTTCCAATCGCGCCGTTGGGCCTGACACGCTCTCTCTCTCCATCTAATGGAGAGTGTTGAAGTGCGACTGGTGACTGGGCAGTGATTGAAGCTCAGTTCACACCACTCAGCTGCCCATTTAATCCAAGAAATGCCTCAGACATCAGCTGCAGAAGATCAAAAGCCCAGAGGAGGGGGGTGGGGGGGGTTTGTCCTGTGCCTCATCAGGCGGAGGTTTTGAGCTGGTTCGACTGGCTTGAGTTGCCTTAATCTGTGGATTGTGTCACCTTGTTGTGTGAGGAAGGAGCTTTTTTCACTTGGGAAAATCACAGTGGGCTGATCATCAGGGTTAACGGGGTGGGGGGATGGGGGGGGGGCAAAGGACCTAAAAATGGGGTCAATAACTTTACTGCCCTGTTACCCCCCCGGCGATCGACCCACTGTGACTGATCAGTGAGTGGGGAAGAAGGGGGCATAAATTTAAGGTCAACGGGAGAGTTGGAATGTTTTTTATGCCGAGGGTTGTTGGGAATGATTGAGCAGAAACAGTGACCGAAGCAGAATCCAGAAGAGTGCTTAAAAGCGAAGTGGAAAAATATTTAAGAAAGAAAACTTTGAAAGGGTGTGGGGAAAGGGCAAGTGAATGGGACGATGGGGAGAGATCTTTCAGAGAGAGGGCACAGCGGCGATGGGCTGAACGGACACCTTCTGTGCTGGGATTCAATGATTTAATGATTGTAGGAAGGGACTTGGAATAAATATGGAAGCAATCAAAGAACTGGAACTAAGCTGCTTAAAAGCAAAGTGAAGATTCAAGGAAGTGTTGTGAGGGTGCGGAGCAAACTGCGTCAGGACAAGAAACCAGCAACTGAGGTGTTTCCGCAGGTGAGGACATCGATAGTACCCGGGAGGCAGGAGTGTTCACCCATGTGGAGAGAGGCCAGGGATTGAAAAGATGGAGCTGCTTCTGAACAACAAAATGGCGGATAAGTCACAAGGGCTGAGAGTTGGCCTCAGTCCCATCCCTCTGTTCCTACTATTGAGGGAAAAATACAGCAATTCAGTGATCGAACCGAGATCAGAAACTCACCATCCGGAGAATACTGGGCATGAAGTGAGCATTGCCAGGATAGCATTGGTACCAAATATGGGGCACTCCCAGTCTGCCTTTCTAACTAACCAGGAAGGCATGTCGGTAAAGGAAGTGAAAGAGTCCAATAAGCTGAGCCCATCGCGCCCAGACTCACTGAGATAGATGCCACACATATCGCAGTTTCGCACTGACCTCCTTTACTTCAAGTGGCACAGTGCCAAGGGTGGCAGTAGGAAGGACTGATAATTAGTGCAGGAATTTGTCTGAATGATGAATGGTGTAAATGAGCTGTCTGCTGTCTCATTGTCACTGATTAATAGGATGGTGTAATCGCCCCTGGTCCCTTCGGGTTGGTGCTTGGGCGATCTGAGCAGGAACATCTCTCCAAACAACGCACAGACTACATTTCACTGCCATCTGTCCCGGGCCTTGCTTCTACTCTGCCCCAGCAATCGCAGCCAAGAGACTGGTATCCAGCCCACTCCCAATCCAATCCTGGTGTCACCCATATCTGCCCAGGCACACCACAGCTAGGACTTGCTGCTGGGATTATTCCCCCCCTCTGCTGGGAGAGGTCTGCCTGGTGAGATCGGACTGGGATCGGACTGGGATCAGACTGAGATCGGACTGGGATCGGACTGAGATTGGACTGAGATCTCAGCCAAACCCATTCCAAGACCTGGCACTTGTATTTTTGCATCTTTATTCAGCCCTTTGCTGAAAGGGCAGGCTCCCCTCAATCAGTCTATCGATGTCCTCATCAGGAGGAGAGGGACATTGTTCCAGGGTGAGAGGGGCATTGTTCCAGGGTGAAGGACATTGTTCCAGGGTGAGAGGGACATTGTTCCAGGGTGAGGGACATTGTTCCAGGGTGAGGGACATTGTTCCAGGGTGAGAGGGACATTGTTCCAGGGTGAGGGACATTGTACCAGGGTGAGGGACATTGTTCCAGGGTGAGAGGGACATTGTTCCAGGGTGAGGGACATTGTTCCAGGGTGAGAGGGACATTGTTCCAGGGTGAGAGGGACATTGTTCCAGGGTGAGAGACATTGTTCCAGGGTGAGAGACATTGTTCCAGGGTGAGAGACATTGTTCCAGGGTGAGAGGGACATTGTTCCAGGGTGAGAGGGACATTGTTCCAGGGTGAGAGGGAAATTGTTCCAGGGTGAGAGGGACATTGTTCCAGGGTGAGAGGGACATTGTTCCAGGGTGAGAGAGACATTGTTCCAGGGTGAGGGACATTGTTCCAGGGTGAGAGACATTGTTCCAGGGTGAGAGGGACATTGTTCCAGGGTGAGGGACATTGTTCCAGGGTGAGAGACATTGTTCCAGGGTGAGAGACATTGTTCCAGGGTGAGGGACATTGTTCCAGGGTGAGGGACATTGTTCCAGGGTGAGAGGGACATTGTTCCAGGGTGAGAGACATTGTTCCAGGGTGAGGGACATTGTTCCAGGGTGAGGGAGTTTTTTCCAGGGTGAGAGGGACATTGTTCCAGGGTGAGAGGGACATTGTTCCAGGGTGAGGGACATTGTTCCAGGGTGAGGGAGATTGTTCCAGGGTGAGAG
This sequence comes from Squalus acanthias, assembly GCA_030390025.1. NCBI lineage: Eukaryota > Metazoa > Chordata > Chondrichthyes > Squaliformes > Squalidae > Squalus > Squalus acanthias. The sequence goes on from JASTWF010000400.1 coordinate 271,139, forward strand.
GGACATTGTTCCAGGGTGAGAGGGACATTGTTCCAGGGTGAGAGGGACATTGTTCCAGGGTGAGAGGGACATTGTTCCAGGGTGAGGGACATTGTTCCAGGGTGAGAGGGACATTGTTCCAGGGTGAGAGGGACATTGTTCCAGGGTGAGAGGGACATTGTTCCAGGGTGAGAGGGACATTGTTCCAGGGTGAGGGACATTGTTCCAGGGTGAGAGACATTGTTCCAGGGTGAGAGGGACATTGTTCCAGGGTGAGGGACATTGTTCCAGGGTGAGAGGGACATTGTTCCAGGGTGAGCGAAATTGTTCCAGTTGAGAGGGTCATTGCTCCAGGGTGAGAGGGACATTGTTCCAGGGTGAGAGGGTCATTGTTCCAGGGTGAGGGACATTGTTCCAGGGTGAGGGGCATTGTTCCAGGGTGAGGGACATTGTTCCAGGGTGAGAGGGACATTGTTCCAGGGTGAGAGGGACATTGTTCCAGGGTGAGGGACATTGTTCCAGGGTGAGGGACATTGTTCCAGGGTGAGGGACATTGTTCCAGGGTGAGAGGGACATTGTTCCAGGGTGAGAGGGTCATTGTTCCAGGGTGAGAGGGACATTGTTCCAGGGTGAGAGGGTCATTGTTCCAGGGTGAGGGACATTGTTCCAGGGTGAGGGGCATTGTTCCAGGGTGAGGGACATTGTTCCAGGGTGAGAGGGACATTGTTCCAGGGTGAGAGGGACATTGTTCCAGGGTGAGGGACATTGTTCCAGGGTGAGGGACATTGTTCCAGGGTGAGAGGGACATTGTTCCAGGGTGAGAGGGACATTGTTCCAGGGTGAGAGGAACATTGTTCCAGGATGAGGGACATTGTTCCAGGGTGAGAGGGACATTGTTCCAGGGTGAGAGGGACATTGTTCCAGGGTGAGGGACATTGTTCCATGTGAGAGACATTGTTCCAGGGTGAGGGGCATTGTTCCAGGGTGAGGGGCATTGTTCCAGGGTGAGGGGCATTGTTCCAGGGTGAGGGACATTGTTCCAGGGTGAGAGGGACATTGTACCAGGGTGAGGGACATTGTTCCAGGGTGAGAGGGACATTGTTCCAGGGTGAGAGGGACATTGTTCCAGGGTGAGAGGGACATTGTTCCAGGGTGAGAGGGTCATTGTTCCTGGGTGAGGGACATTATTCCAGGGTGAGAGCGACATTGTTACAGGGTGAGGGACATTGTTCCAGGGTGAGGGACATTGTTCCAGGGTGAGGGACATTGTTCCAGGGTGAGAGACATTGTTCCAGGGTGAGAGGGACATTGTTCCAGGGTGAGGGACATTGTTCCAGGGTGAGAGACATTGTTCCAGGGTGAGAGACATTGTTCCAGGGTGAGGGACATTGTTCCAGGGTGAGGGACATTGTTCCAGGGTGAGAGGGACATTGTTCCAGGGTGAGAGACATTGTTCCAGGGTGAGGGACATTGTTCCAGGGTGAGGGAGATTGTTCCAGGGTGAGAGGGACATTGTTCCAGGGTGAGAGGGACATTGTTCCAGGGTGAGAGGGACATTGTTCCAGGGTGAGAGGGACATTGTTCCAGGGTGAGTGACATTGTTCCAGGGTGAGGGAGATTGTTCCAGGGTGAGAGGGACATTGTTCCAGGGTGAGAGGGACATTGTTCCAGGGTGAGAGGGACATTGTTCCAGGGTGAGAGGGACATTGTTCCAGGGTCAGAGGGAAATTGTTCCAGGGTGAGAGGGACATTGTTCCAGGGTGAGAGGGACATTGTTCCAGGGTGAGAGGGACATTGTTCCAGGGTGAGAGGGACATTGTTCCAGGGTGAGGGACATTGTTCCAGGGTGAGGGACATTGTTCCAGGGTGAGGGACATTGTTCCAGGGTGAGAGGACATTGTTCCAGGGTGAGGGACATTGTTCCAGGGTGAGAGACATTGTTCCAGGGTGAGAGGGACATTGTTCCAGGGTGAGGGACATTGTTCCAGGGTGAGAGACATTGTTCCAGGGTGAGAGACATTGTTCCAGGGTGAGGGACATTGTTCCAGGGTGAGAGGGACATTGTTCCAGGGTGAGAGGGACATTGTTCCAGGGTGAGAGGGACATTGTTCCAGGGTGAGGGGCATTGTTCCAGGGTGAGGGAGATTGTTCCAGGGTGAGAGGGACATTGTTCCAGGGTGAGAGGGACATTGTTCCAGGGTGAGAGGGACATTGTTCCAGGGTGAGAGGGGCATTGATCCAGGGTGAGGGACATTGTTCCAGGGTGAGAGGGACATTGTTCCAGGGTGAGAGGGACATTGTTCCAGGGTGAGAGGGACATTGTTCCAGGGTGAGAGGGACATTGTTCCAGGGTGAGAGGGACATTGTTCCAGGGTGAGGGACATTGTTCCATGTGAGAGACATTGTTCCAGGGTGAGGGCATTGTTCCAGGGAGAGGGGCATTGTTCCAGGCTGAGGGGCATTGTTCCAGGGTGAGGGACATTGTTCCAGGGTGAGAGGGACATTGTACCAGGGTGAGGGACATTGTTCCAGGGTGAGAGGGACATTGTTCCAGGGTGAGAGGGACATTGTTCCAGGGTGAGAGGGACATTGTTCCAGGGTGAGAGGGTCATTGTTCCTGGGTGAGGGACATTATTCCAGGGTGAGAGCGACATTGTTACAGGGTGAGGGACATTGTTCCAGGGTGAGGGACATTGTTCCAGGGTGAGGGACATTGTTCCAGGGTGAGAGACATTGTTCCAGGGTGAGAGGGACATTGTTCCAGGGTGAAGGACATTGTTCCAGGGTGAGAGACATTGTTCCAGGGTGAGAGACATTGTTCCAGGGTGAGGGACATTGTTCCAGGGTGAGGGACATTGTTCCAGGGTGAGAGACATTGTTCCAGGGTGAGAGACATTGTTCCAGGGTGAGGGACATTGTTCCAGGGTGAGGGACATTGTTCCAGGGTGAGAGGGACATTGTTCCAGGGTGAGAGACATTGTTCCAGGGTGAGGGACATTGTTCCAGGGTGAGGGAGATTGTTCCAGGGTGAGAGGGACATTGTTCCAGGGTGAGAGGGACATTGTTCCAGGGTGAGAGGGACATTGTTCCAGGGTGAGAGGGACATTGTTCCAGGGTGAGTGACATTGTTCCAGGGTGAGGGAGATTGTTCCAGGGTGAGAGGGACATTGTTCCAGGGTGAGAGGGACATTGTTCCAGGGTGAGAGGGACATTGTTCCAGGGTGAGAGGGACATTGTTCCAGGGTGAGAGGGAAATTGTTCCAGGGTGAGAGGGACATTGTTCCAGGGTGAGGGACATTGTTCCAGGGTGAGGGACATTGTTCCAGGGTGAGAGGGACATTGTTCCAGGGTGAGAGGGACATTGTTCCAGGGTGAGAGGGACATTGTTCCAGGGTGAGAGGGACATTGTTCCAGGGTGAGGGGCATTGTTCCAGGGTGAGGGAGATTGTTCCAGGGTGAGAGGGACATTGTTCCAGGGTGAGAGGGACATTGTTCCAGGGTGAGAGGGACATTGTTCCAGGGTGAGAGGGGCATTGATCCAGGGTGAGGGACATTGTTCCAGGGTGAGAGGGACATTGTTCCAGGGTGAGAGGGACATTGTTCCAGGGTGAGAGGGACATTGTTCCAGGGTGAGAGGGACATTGTTCCAGGGTGAGAGGGACATTGTTCCAGGGTGAGGGACATTGTTCCATGTGAGAGACATTGTTCCAGGGTGAGGGGCATTGTTCCAGGGAGAGGGGCATTGTTCCAGGCTGAGGGGCATTGTTCCAGGGTGAGGGACATTGTTCCAGGGTGAGAGGGACATTGTACCAGGGTGAGGGACATTGTTCCAGGGTGAGAGGGACATTGTTCCAGGGTGAGAGGGACATTGTTCCAGGGTGAGAGGGACATTGTTCCAGGGTGAGAGGGTCATTGTTCCTGGGTGAGGGACATTATTCCAGGGTGAGAGCGACATTGTTACAGGGTGAGGGACATTGTTCCAGGGTGAGGGACATTGTTCCAGGGTGAGGGACATTGTTCCAGGGTGAGAGACATTGTTCCAGGGTGAGAGGGACATTGTTCCAGGGTGAAGGACATTGTTCCAGGGTGAGAGACATTGTTCCAGGGTGAGAGACATTGTTCCAGGGTGAGGGACATTGTTCCAGGGTGAGGGACATTGTTCCAGGGTGAGAGACATTGTTCCAGGGTGAGAGACATTGTTCCAGGGTGAGGGACATTGTTCCAGGGTGAGGGACATTGTTCCAGGGTGAGAGGGACATTGTTCCAGGGTGAGAGACATTGTTCCAGGGTGAGGGACATTGTTCCAGGGTGAGGGAGATTGTTCCAGGGTGAGAGGGACATTGTTCCAGGGTGAGAGGGACATTGTTCCAGGGTGAGAGGGACATTGTTCCAGGGTGAGAGGGACATTGTTCCAGGGTGAGTGACATTGTTCCAGGGTGAGGGAGATTGTTCCAGGGTGAGAGGGACATTGTTCCAGGGTGAGAGGGACATTGTTCAGGGTGAGAGGGACATTGTTCCAGGGTGAGAGGGACATTGTTCCAGGGTGAGAGGGAAATTGTTCCAGGGTGAGAGGGACATTGTTCCAGGGTGAGAGGGACATTGTTCCAGGGTGAGAGGGACATTGTTCCAGGGTGAGAGGGACATTGTTCCAGGGTGAGGGACATTGTTCCAGGGTGAGAGACATTGTTCCAGGGTGAGGGACATTGTTTCAGGGTGAGAGACATTGTTCCAGGGTGAGAGGGACATTGTTCCAGGGTGAGGGACATTGTTCCAGGGTGAGAGACATTGTTCCAGGGTGAGAGACATTGTTCCAGGGTGAGGGACATTGTTCCAGGGTGAGAGGGACATTGTTCCAGGGTGAGAGACATTGTTCCAGGGTGAGGGACATTGTTCCAGGGTGAGGGAGATTGTTCCAGGGTGAGAGGGACATTGTTCCAGGGTGAGAGGGACATTGTTCCAGGGTGAGAGGGACATTGTTCCAGGGTGAGAGGGACATTGATCCAGGGGTGAGGGACATTGTTCCAGGGTGAGAGGGACATTGTTTCCAGGGTGAGAGGGACATTGTTCCAGGGTGAGAGGGACATTGTTCCAGGGTGAGAGGGACATTGTTCCAGGGTGAGGGACATTGTTCCAGGGTGAGGGACATTGTTCCAGGGTGAGAGGGACATTGTTCCAGGGTGAGGGACATTGTTCCAGGGTGAGAGGGACATTGTTCCAGGGTGAGCGAAATTGTTCCAGTTGAGAGGGTCATTGCTCCAGGGTGAGGGACATTGTTCCAAGGTGAGAGGGACATTGTTCCAGGGTGAGAGGGTCATTGTTCCAGGGTGAGGGACATTGTTCCAGGGTGAGGGACATTGTTCCACGGTGAGGGGCATTGTTCCAGGGTGAGAGGGACATTGTTCCAGGGTGAGGGACATTGTTCCAGGGTGAGGGACATTGTTCCAGGGTGAGAGGGACATTGTTCCAGGGTGAGAGGGACATTGTTCCAGGGTGAGAGGGACATTGTTCCAGGGTGAGAGGGACATTGTTCCAGGGTGAGGGGCATTGTTCCAGGGTGAGGGAGATTGTTCCAGGGTGAGAGGGACATTGTTCCAGGGTGAGAGGGACATTGTTCCAGGGTGAGAGGGACATTGTTCCAGGGTGAGAGGGGCATTGATCCAGGGTGAGGGACATTGTTCCAGGGTGAGAGGGACATTGTTCCAGGGTGAGAGGGACATTGTTCCAGGGTGAGAGGGACATTGTTCCAGGGTGAGAGGGACATTGTTCCAGGGTGAGAGGGACATTGTTCCAGGGTGAGGGACATTGTTCCATGTGAGAGACATTGTTCCAGGGTGAGGGGCATTGTTCCAGGGAGAGGGGCATTGTTCCAGGCTGAGGGGCATTGTTCCAGGGTGAGGGACATTGTTCCAGGGTGAGAGGGACATTGTACCAGGGTGAGGGACATTGTTCCAGGGTGAGAGGGACATTGTTCCAGGGTGAGAGGGACATTGTTCCAGGGTGAGAGGGACATTGTTCCAGGGTGAGAGGGTCATTGTTCCTGGGTGAGGGACATTATTCCAGGGTGAGAGCGACATTGTTACAGGGTGAGGGACATTGTTCCAGGGTGAGGGACATTGTTCCAGGGTGAGGGACATTGTTCCAGGGTGAGAGACATTGTTCCAGGGTGAGAGGGACATTGTTCCAGGGTGAAGGACATTGTTCCAGGGTGAGAGACATTGTTCCAGGGTGAGAGACATTGTTCCAGGGTGAGGGACATTGTTCCAGGGTGAGGGACATTGTTCCAGGGTGAGAGACATTGTTCCAGGGTGAGAGACATTGTTCCAGGGTGAGGGACATTGTTCCAGGGTGAGGGACATTGTTCCAGGGTGAGAGGGACATTGTTCCAGGGTGAGAGACATTGTTCCAGGGTGAGGGACATTGTTCCAGGGTGAGAGGGAGATTGTTCCAGGGTGAGAGGGACATTGTTCCAGGGTGAGAGGGACATTGTTCCAGGGTGAGAGGGACATTGTTCCAGGGTGAGAGGGACATTGTTCCAGGGTGAGTGACATTGTTCCAGGGTGAGGGAGATTGTTCCAGGGTGAGAGGGACATTGTTCCAGGGTGAGAGGGACATTGTTCCAGGGTGAGAGGGACATTGTTCCAGGGTGAGAGGGACATTGTTCCAGGGTGAGAGGGAAATTGTTCCAGGGTGAGAGGGACATTGTTCCAGGGTGAGAGGGACATTGTTCCAGGGTGAGAGGGACATTGTTCCAGGGTGAGAGGGACATTGTTCCAGGGTGAGGGACATTGTTCCAGGGTGAGGGACATTGTTCCAGGGTGAGGGACATTGTTCCAGGGTGAGAGACATTGTTCCAGGGTGAGGGACATTGTTTCAGGGTGAGAGACATTGTTCCAGGGTGAGAGGGACATTGTTCCAGGGTGAGGGACATTGTTCCAGGGTGAGAGACATTGTTCCAGGGTGAGAGACATTGTTCCAGGGTGAGGGACATTGTTCCAGGGTGAGAGGGACATTGTTCCAGGGTGAGAGACATTGTTCCAGGGTGAGGACATTGTTCCAGGGTGAGGGAGATTGTTCCAGGGTGAGAGGGACATTGTTCCAGGGTGAGAGGGACATTGTTCCAGGGTGAGAGGGACATTGTTCCAGGGTGAGAGGGACATTGATCCAGGGTGAGGGACATTGTTCCAGGGTGAGAGGGACATTGTTCCAGGGTGAGAGGGACATTGTTCCAGGGTGAGAGGGACATTGTTCCAGGGTGAGAGGGACATTGTTCCAGGGTGAGGGACATTGTTCCAGGGTGAGGGACATTGTTCCAGGGTGAGAGGGACATTGTTCCAGGGTGAGGGACATTGTTCCAGGGTGAGAGGGACATTGTTCCAGGGTGAGCGAAATTGTTCCAGTTGAGAGGGTCATTGCTCCAGGGTGAGGGACATTGTTCCAAGGTGAGAGGGACATTGTTCCAGGGTGAGAGGGGTCATTGTTCCAGGGTGAGGGACATTGTTCCACGGTGAGGGGCATTGTTCCAGGGTGAGAGGGACATTGTTCCAGGGTGAGAGGGACATTGTTCCAGGGTGAGGGACATTGTTCCACGGTGAGAGGGTCATTGTTCCAGGGTGAGGGAGATTGTTCCAGGGTGAGAATGACATTGTTCCAGGGTGAGAGGGACATTGTTCCAGGGTGAGGGACATTGTTCCAGGGTGAGGGACATTGTTCCAGGGTGAGAGGGACATTGTTCCAGGGTGAGGAACATTGTTCCAGGTTGAGAGGGACATTGTTCCAGGGTGAGAGGGACATTGTTCCAGGGTGAGGGACATTGTTCCAGGGTGAGGGACATTGTTCCAGGGTGAGAGGGACATTGTTCCAGGGTGAGAGGGACATTGTTCCAGGGTGAGAGGGACATTGTTCCAGGGTGAGAGGGACATTGTTCCAGGGTGAGAGGGACATTGTTCCAGGGTGAGGAACATTGTTCCAGGATGAGGGACATTGTTCCAGGGTGAGGGACATTGTTCCAGGGTGAGAGGGACATTGTTCCAGGGTGAGGGACATTGTTCCAGGGTGAGAGGGACATTGTTCCAGGGTGAGAGACATTGTTCCAGGGTGAGAGGGACATTGTTCCAGGGTGAGAGGGACATTGTTCCAGGGTGAGGGACATTGTTCCATGTGAGAGACATTGTTCCAGGGTGAGGGGCATTGTTCCAGGGTGAGGGGCATTGTTCCAGGGTGAGGGGCATTGTTCCAGGGTGAGGGACATTGTTCCAGGGTGAGAGGGACATTGTTCCAGGGTGAGAGGGTCATTGTTCCTGGGTGAGGGACATTATTCCAGGGTGAGAGCGACATTGTTACAGGGTGAGGGACATTGTTCCAGGGTGAGGGACATTGTTCCAGGGTGAGGGACATTGTTCCAGGGTGAGAGACATTGTTCCAGGGTGAGAGGGACATTGTTCCAGGGTGAGGGACATTGTTCCAGGGTGAGAGACATTGTTCCAGGGCGAGAGACATTGTTCCAGGGTGAGGAACATTGTTCCAGGGTGAGAATGACATTGTTCCAGGGTGAGAGGGACATTGTTCCAGGGTGAGGGACATTGTTCCAGGGTGAGGGACATTGTTCCAGGGTGAGAGGGACATTGTTCCAGGGTGAGAGGGACATTGTTCCAGGGTGAGAGGGACATTGTTCCAGGGTGAGGAACATTGTTCCAGGATGAGGGACATTGTTCCAGGGTGAGGGACATTGTTCCAGGGTGAGAGGGACATTGTTCCAGGGTGAGGGACATTGTTCCAGGGTGAGAGGGACATTGTTCCAGGGTGAGGGACATTGTTCCATGTGAGAGACATTGTTCCAGGGTGAGGGGCATTGTTCCAGGGTGAGGGGCATTGTTCCAGGGTGAGGGGCATTGTTCCAGGGTGAGGGACATTGTTCCAGGGTGAGAGGGACATTGTTCCAGGGTGAGAGGGTCATTGTTCCTGGGTGAGGGACATTATTCCAGGGTGAGGGACATTGTTCCAGGGTGAGGGACATTGTTCCAGGGTGAGGGACATTGTTCCAGGGTGAGGGACATTGTTCCAGGGTGAGGGACATTGTTCCAGGGTGAGAGGGACATTGTTCCAGGGTGAGGGACATTGTTCCAGGGTGAGAGGGACATTGTTCCAGGGTGAGCGAAATTGTTCCAGTTGAGAGGGTCATTGCTCCAGGGTGAGGGACATTGTTCCAAGGTGAGAGGGACATTGTTCCAGGGTGAGAGGGTCATTGTTCCAGGGTGAGGGACATTGTTCCAGGGTGAGGGGCATTGTTCCAGGGTGAGAGGGACATTGTTCCAGGGTGAGAGGGACATTGTTCCAGGGTGAGGGACATTGTTCCACGGTGAGAGGGTCATTGTTCCAGGGTGAGGGAGATTGTTCCAGGGTGAGAATGACATTGTTCCAGGGTGAGAGGGACATTGTTCCAGGGTGAGGGACATTGTTCCAGGGTGAGGGACATTGTTCCAGGGTGAGAGGGACATTGTTCCAGGGTGAGGAACATTGTTCCAGGTTGAGAGGGACATTGTTCCAGGGTGAGAGGACATTGTTCCAGGGTGAGGGACATTGTTCCAGGGTGAGGGACATTGTTCCAGGGTGAGAGGGACATTGTTCCAGGGTGAGAGGGACATTGTTCCAGGGTGAGAGGGACATTGTTCCAGGGTGAGAGGGACATTGTTCCAGGGTGAGAGGGACATTGTTCCAGGGTGAGGAACATTGTTCCAGGATGAGGGACATTGTTCCAGGGTGAGGGACATTGTTCCAGGGTGAGAGGGACATTGTTCCAGGGTGAGGGACATTGTTCCAGGGTGAGAGGGACATTGTTCCAGGGTGAGAGACATTGTTCCAGGGTGAGAGGGACATTGTTCCAGGGTGAGAGGGACATTGTTCCAGGGTGAGGGACATTGTTCCATGTGAGAGACATTGTTCCAGGGTGAGGGGCATTGTTCCAGGGTGAGGGCATTGTTCCAGGGTGAGGGGCATTGTTCCAGGGTGAGGGACATTGTTCCAGGGTGAGAGGGACATTGTTCCAGGGTGAGGGACATTGTTCCAGGGTGAGGGACATTGTTCCAGGGTGAGGGACATTGTTCCAGGGTGAGAGACATTGTTCCAGGGTGAGAGGGACATTGTTCCAGGGTGAGGGACATTGTTCCAGGGTGAGAGACATTGTTCCAGGGTGAGAGACATTGTTCCAGGGTGAGGAACATTGTTCCAGGGTGAGAATGACATTGTTCCAGGTGAGAGGGACATTGTTCCAGGGTGAGGGACATTGTTCCAGGGTGAGGGACATTGTTCCAGGGTGAGAGGGACATTGTTCCAGGGTGAGAGGGACATTGTTCCAGGGTGAGAGGGACATTGTTCCAGGGTGAGGAACATTGTTCCAGGATGAGGGACATTGTTCCAGGGTGAGGGACATTGTTCCAGGGTGAGAGGGACATTGTTCCAGGGTGAGGGACATTGTTCCAGGGTGAGAGGGACATTGTTCCAGGGTGAGGGGACATTGTTCCAGGGTGAGAGGGACATTGTTCCAGGGTGAGGGACATTGTTCCAGGGTGAGAGGGACATTGTTCCAGGGTGAGAGACATTGTTCCAGGGTGAGAGGGACATTGTTCCAGGGTGAGAGGGACATTGTTCCAGGGTGAGGGACATTGTTCCATGTGAGAGACATTGTTCCAGGGGTGAGGGGCATTGTTCCAGGGTGAGGGGCATTGTTCCAGGGTGAGGGGCATTGTTCCAGGGTGAGGACATTGTTCCAGGGTGAGAGGGACATTGTTCCAGGGTGAGGGACATTGTTCCAGGGTGAGGGACATTGTTCCAGGGTGAGGGACATTGTTCCAGGGTGAGAGACATTGTTCCAGGGTGAGAGGGACATTGTTCCAGGGTGAGGGACATTGTTTCCAGGGTGAGAGACATTGTTCCAGGGTGAGAGACATTGTTCCAGGGTGAGGAACATTGTTCCAGGGTGAGAATGACATTGTTCCAGGGTGAGAGGGACATTGTTCCAGGGTGAGGGACATTGTTCCAGGGTGAGGGACATTGTTCCAGGGTGAGAGGGACATTGTTCCAGGGTGAGAGGGACATTGTTCCAGGGTGAGAGGGACATTGTTCCAGGGGTGAGGAACATTGTTCCAGGATGAGGGACATTGTTCCAGGGTGAGGGACATTGTTCCAGGGTGAGAGGGACATTGTTCCAGGGTGAGGGACATTGTTCCAGGGTGAGAGGGACATTGTTCCAGGGTGAGGGACATTGTTCCATGTGAGAGACATTGTTCCAGGGTGAGGGGCATTGTTCCAGGGTGAGGGGCATTGTTCCAGGGTGAGGGGCATTGTTCCAGGGTGAGGGACATTGTTCCAGGGTGAGAGGGACATTGTTCCAGGGTGAGAGGGTCATTGTTCCTGGGTGAGGGACATTATTCCAGGGTGAGGGACATTGTTCCAGGGTGAGGGACATTGTTCCAGGGTGAGGGACATTGTTCCAGGGTGAGGGACATTGTTCCAGGGTGAGAGACATTGTTCCAGGGTGAGAGGGACATTGTTCCAGGGTGAGGGACATTGTTCCAGGGTGAGAGACATTGTTCCAGGGTGAGAGACATTGTTCCAGGGTGAGGGACATTGTTCCAGGGTGAGGGACATTGTTCCAGGGTGAGAGACATTGTTCCAGGGTGAGAGGGACATTGTTCCAGGGTGAGGGACATTGTTCCAGGGTGAGAGGGACATTGTTCCAGGGTGAGAGGGACATTGTTCCAGGGTGAGAGGGACATTGTTCCAGGGTGAGGGACATTGTTCCAGGGTGAGGGACATTGTTCCAGGGTGAGAGGGACATTGTTCCAGGGTGAGAGACATTGTTCCAGGGTGAGGGACATTGTTCCAGGGTGAGGGACATTGTTCCAGGGTGAGAGGGACATTGTTCCAGGGTGAGAGGGACATTGTTCCAGGGTGAGAGGGACATTGTTCCAGGGTGAGAGGGACATTGTTCCAGGGTGAGGGACATTGTTCCAGGGTGAGGGACATTGTTCCAGGGTGAGAGGGACATTGTTCCAGGGTGAGAGGGACATTGTTCCAGGGTGAGAGGGACATTGTTCCAGGGTGAGGGACATTGTTCCAGGGTGAGAGGGACATTGTTCCAGGGTGAGAGGGACATTGTTCCAGGGTGAGGGACATTGTTCCAGGGTGAGAGGGACATTGTTCCAGGGTGAGAGGGACATTGTTCCAGGGTGAGGGACATTGTTCCAGGGTGAGGGACATTGTTCCAGGGTGAGAGACATTGTTCCAGGGTGAGGGACATTGTTCCAGGGTGAGGAACATTGTTCCAGGGTGAGAGGGACATTGTTCCAGGGTGAGAGGGACATTGTTCCAGGGTGAGAGGGACATTGTTCCAGGGTGAGAGGAACATTGTTCCAGGGTGAGAGGGACATTGTTCCAGGGTGAGAGGGACATTGTTCCAGGGTGAGGGACATTGTTCCAGGGTGAGGGCATTGTTCCAGGGTGAGAGGGACATTGTTCCAGGGTGAGAGGGACATTGTTCCAGGGTGAGGGACATTGTTCCAGGGTGAGAGGGACATTGTTCCAGGGTGAAAGGGACATTGTTCCAGGGTGAGGGACATTGTTCCAGGGTGAGGGTCATTGTTCCAGGGTGAGGGACATTGTTCCAGGGTGAGAGGGACATTGTTCCAGGGTGAAGGACATTGTTCCAGGGTGAGAGACATTGTTCCAGGGTGAGGGACATTGTTCCAGGGTGAGGGACATTGTTCCATGTGAGAGACATTGTTCCAGGGTGAGGGGCATTGTTCCAGGGTGAGGGACATTGTTCCAGGGTGAGAGGACATTGTTCCAGGGTGAGGGACATTGTTCCAGGGTGAGGGACATTGTTCCAGGGTGAGGGACATTGTTCCAGGGTGAGAGACATTGTTCCAGGGTGAGAGGGACATTGTTCCAGGGTGAGGGACATTGTTCCAGGGTGAGAGACATTGTTCCAGGGTGAGAGACATTGTTCCAGGGTGAGGGACATTGTTCCAGGGTGAGGGACATTGTTCCAGGGTGAGAGACATTGTTCCAGGGTGAGAGGGACATTGTTCCAGGGTGAGGGACATTGTTCCAGGGTGAGAGACATTGTTCCAGGGTGAGAGACATTGTTCCAGGGTGTGGGACATTGTTCCAGGGTGAGGGACATTGTTCCAGGGTGAGAGGGACATTGTTCCAGGGTGAGAGGGACATTGTTCCAGGGTGAGAGGGACATTGTTCCAGGGTGAGGGACATTGTTCCAGGGTGAGAGCGACATTGTTACAGGGTGAGGGACATTGTTCCAGGGTGAGGGACATTGTTCCAGGGTGAGAGGGACATTGTTCCAGGGTGAGAGACATTGTTCCAGGGTGAGAGGGACATTGTTCCAGGGTGAGAGACATTGTTCCAGGGTGAGAGGGACATTGTTCCAGGGTGAGAGACATTGTTCCAGGGTGAGAGGGACATTGTTCCAGGGTGAGGGACATTGTTCCAGGGTGAGGGACATTGTTCCAGGGTGAGAGGGACATTGTTCCAGGGTGAGAGGGACATTGTTCCAGGGTGAGAGACATTGTTCCAGGGTGGAGGGACATTGTTCCAGGGTGAGGGACATTGTATCCAGGGTGAGGGACATTGTTCCAGGGTGAGAGGGACATTGTTCCAGTTGAGAGGGACATTGTTCCGGGTGAGAGGGACATTTGTTCCAGGGTGAGGGACATTGTTCCAGGGTGAGGAGACCATTGTTCAGGGTGAGGGGACATTGTTCCAGGGTGAGAGGACATTGTTCCAGGGTGAGAGACATTGTTCCAGGGTGAGGGACATTGTTCAGGTGAGAGACTGTCCAGGGTGAGGGAATTGTTCCAGGGTGAGAGGGACATTGTTCCAGGGTGAGAGGACATTGTTCCAGGGTTGAGAGGGACATTGTTCCAGGGTGAGGGACATTGTTCCAGGGTGAGGGGAAATTGTTCAGGGTGAGGAGGGACTTGTTCCAGGGTGAGAGGGACATTGTTCCAGGGTGAGAGGGACATTGTTCCAGGGTGAGAGGGACATTGTTCCAGGGTGAGGGACATTGTTCCAGGTTGAGAGGGACATTGGTTCCAGGGTGAGAGGACATTGTTCCAGGGTGAGAGACATTGTTCCAGGGTGAGAGACATTGTTCCAGGGTGAGGGACATTGTTCCAGGGTGAGGGAGATTGTTCCAGGGTGAGAGGGACATTGTTCCAGGGTGAGAGGGACATTGTTCCAGGGTGAGAGGGACATTGTTCCAGGGTGAGAGGGACATTGTTCCAGGGTGAGGGACATTGTTCCAGGGTGAGAGGGACATTGTTCCAGGGTGAGAGGGACATTGTTCCAGGGTGAGAGACATTGTTCCAGGGTGAGAGGGACATTGTTCCAGGGTGAGGGACATTGTTCCAGGGTGAGGGACATTGTTCCAGGGTGAGAGGACATTGTTCCAGGGTGAGAGGGACATTGTTCCAGGGTGAGAGGGACATTGTTCCAGGGTGAGGGACATTGTTCCAGGGTGAGAGCGACATTGTTCCAGGGTGAGGGACATTGTTCCAGGGTGAGGGACATTGTTCCAGGGTGAGGGACATTGTTCCAGGGTGAGAGGGACATTGTTCCAGGGTGAGGGACATTGTTCCAGGGTGAGAGGGACATTGTTCCAGGGTGAGAGGGACATTGTTCCAGGGTGAGGGACATTGTTCCAGGGTGAGAGGGACATTGTTCCAGGGTGAGAGGGACATTGTTCCAGGGTGAGAGACATTGTTCCAGGGTGAGAGGGACATTGTTCCAGGGTGAGGGACATTGTTCCAGGGTGAGGGACATTGTTCCAGGGTGAGAGGGACATTGTTCCAGGGTGAGAGGGACATTGTTCCAGGGTGAGAGGGTCATTCTTCCTGGGTGAGGGACATTATTCCAGGGTGAGAGCGACATTGTTACAGGGTGAGGGACATTGTTCCAGGGTGAGGGACATTGTTCCAGGGTGAGGGACATTGTTCCAGGGTGAGAGACATTGTTCCAGGGTGAGAGGGACATTGTTCCAGGGTGAGGGACATTGTTCCAGGGTGAGAGACATTGTTCCAGGGTGAGAGACATTGTTCCAGGGTGAGGGACATTGTTCCAGGGTGAGGGACATTGTTCCAGGGTGAGAGACATTGTTCCAGGGTGAGAGGGACATTGTTCCAGGGTGAGGGACATTGTTCCAGGGTGAGAGACATTGTTCCAGGGTGAGAGACATTGTTCCAGGGTGAGGGACATTGTTCCAGGGTGAGGGACATTGTTCCAGGGTGAGAGGGACATTGTTCCAGGGTGAGAGACATTGTTCCAGGGTGAGAGGGACATTGTTCCAGGGTGAGGGACATTGTTCCAGGGTGAGAGACATTGTTCCAGGGTGAGAGACATTGTTCCAGGGTGAGGGACATTGTTCCAGGGTGAGGGACATTGTTCCAGGGTGAGAGGGACATTGTTCCAGGGTGAGAGACATTGTTCCAGGGTGAGGGACATTGTTCCAGGGTGAGGGAGATTGTTCCAGGGTGAGAGGGACATTGTTCCAGGGTGAGAGGGACATTGTTCCAGGGTGAGTGACATTGTTCCAGGGTGAGGGAGATTGTTCCAGGGTGAGGGACATTGTTCCAGGGTGAGAGGGACATTGTTCCAGGGTGAGAGGGACATTGTTCCAGGGTGAGAGGGACATTGTTCCAGGGTGAGAGGGACATTGTTCCAGGGTGAGAGGGAAATTGTTCCAGGGTGAGAGGGACATTGTTCCAGGGTGAGAGGGACATTGTTCCAGGGTGAGAGGGACATTGTTCCAGGGTGAGGGACATTGTTCCAGGGTGAGGGACATTGTTCCAGGGTGAGGGACATTGTTCCAGGGTGAGAGACATTGTTCCAGGGTGAGAGACATTGTTCCAGGGTGAGGGACATTGTTCCAGGGTGAGGGAGATTGTTCCAGGGTGAGAGGGACATTGTTCCAGGGTGAGAGGGACATTGTTCCAGGGTGAGAGGGACATTGTTCCAGGGTGAGAGGGACATTGATCCAGGGTGAGGGACATTGTTCCAGGGTGAGAGGGACATTGTTCCAGGGTGAGAGGGACATTGTTCCAGGGTGAGAGACATTGTTCAGGGTGAGAGGGGACATTGTTCCAGGGTGAGGGACATTGTTCCAGGGTGAGAGACATTGTTCCAGGGTGAGAGACATTGTTCCAGGGTGAGGGACATTGTTCCAGGGTGAGGGACATTGTTCAGGGTGAGAGACATTGTTCCAGGGTGATGGACATTGTTCCAGGGTGAGGGACATTGTTCCAGGGTGAGAGGGACATTGTTCCAGGGTGAGAGGACATTGTTCCAGGGGTGAGAGGACATTGTTCCAGGGTGAGAGGGACATTGTTCCAGGGTGAGGGACATTGTTCCAGGGTGAGAGGGACATGTTCCAGGGTGAGAGGGACATTGTTCCAGGGTGAGAGGGACATTGTTCCAGGGTGAGAGGGACATTGTTCAGGGTGAGAGGGACATTGTTCCAGGGTGAGGGACATTGTTTCCAGGGTGAGAGGGACATTGTTCCAGGGTGAGGGACATTGTTCCAGGGTGAGACATTTTCAGGGAGAGACATTGTTCCAGGGTGAGTGACATTGTTCCAGGGTGAGGGACATTGCTCCAGGGTGAGGGACATTGTTCCAAGGTGAGAGGGACATTGTTCCAGGGTGAGAGGGTCATTGTTCCAGGGTGAGGGACATTGTTCCAGGGTGAGGGGCATTGTTCCAGGGTGAGAGGGACATTGTTCCAGGGTGAGAGGGACATTGTTCCAGGGTGAGGGACATTGTTCCACGGTGAGAGGGTCATTGTTCCAGGGTGAGGGGAGATTGTTCCAGGGTTGGAGAATGACATTGTTCCAGGGGTGAGGGACATTGTTCCAGGGTGAGGGACATTGTTCCAGGGTGAGAGGGACATTGTTCCAGGGTGAGGAACATTGTTCCAGGGTGAGAGGGACATTGTTCCAGGGTGAGAGGGACATTGTTCCAGGGTGAGGGACATTGTTCCAGGGTGAGGGACATTGTTCCAGGGTGAGGGACATTGTTCCAGGGTGAGAGGGACATTGTTCCAGGGTGAGAGGGACATTGTTCCAGGGTGAGAGGGACATTGTTCCAGGGTGAGAGGGACATTGTTCCAGGGTGAGGAACATTGTTCCAGGATGAGGACATGGTTCCAGGGTGAGGGACATTGTTCCAGGGTGAGAGGGACATTGTTCAGGGTGAGGGACATTGTTCCAGGGTGAGAGGGACATTGTTCCAGGGTGAGAGACATTGTTCCAGGGTGAGAGGGACATTGTTCCAGGGTGAGAGAGTCATTGTTCCAGGGTGAGGGACATTGTTCCATGTGAGAGACATTGTTCCAGGTTGAGGGGCATTGTTCCAGGGTGAGGGGCATTGTTCCAGGGGTGAGGGGCATTGTTCCAGGGTGAGGGACATTGTTCCAGGGTGAGAGGGACATTGTTCCAGGGTGAGAGGGTCATTGTTTCCTGGGTGAGGGACATTATTCCAGGGTGAGAGCGACATTGTTACAGGGTGAGGGACATTGTTCCAGGGTGAGGACATTGTTCCAGGGTGAGGGGACATTGTTCCAGGGTGAGAGACATTGTTCCAGGGTGAGAGGGACATTGTTCCAGGGTGAGGGACATTGTTCCAGGGTGAGAGACATTGTTCCAGGGTGAGAGACATTGTTCCAGGGTGAGGACATTGTTCCAGGGTGAGAATGACATTGTTCCAGGGTGAGAGGGACATTGTTCCAGGGAGAGGGACATTGTTCCAGGGTGAGGGACATTGTTCCAGGGTGAGAGGGACATTGTTCCAGGGTGAGAGGGACATTGTTCGAGGGTGAGAGGGACATTGTTCCAGGGTGAGGAACATTGTTCCAGGATGAGGGACATTGTTCCAGGGTGAGGGACATTGTTCCAGGGTGAGAGGGACATTGTTCCAGGGTGAGGGACATTGTTCCAGGGTGAGAGGGACATTGTTCCAGGGTGAGAGACATTGTTCCAGGGTGAGAGGGACATTGTTCCAGGGTGAGAGGGACATTGTTCCAGGGTGAGGGACATTGTTCCATGTGAGAGACATTGTTCCAGGGTGAGGGGCATTGTTCCAGGGTGAGAGGGTCATTGTTCCTGGGTGAGGGACATTATTCCAGGGTGAGAGCGACATTGTTACAGGGTGAGGGACATTGTTCCAGGGTGAGGGACATTGTTCCAGGGTGAGGGACATTGTTCCAGGTGAGAGACATTGTTTCAGGGTGAGAGGGACATTGTTCCAGGGTGAGGGACATTGTTCCAGGGTGAGAGACATTGTTCCAGGGTGAGAGACATTGTTCCAGGGTGAGGGACATTGTTCCAGGGTGAGGGACATTGTTCCAGGGTGAGAGACATTGTTCCAGGGTGAGAGGGACATTGTTCCAGGGTGAGGGACATTGTTCCAGGGTGAGAGGACATTGTTCCAGGGTGAGAGACATTGTTCCAGGGTGAGGGACATTGTTCCAGGATGAGGGACATTGTTCCAGGGTGAGGGACATTGTTCCAGGTGAGGGACATTGTTCCAGGGTGAGGGAGATTGTTCCAGGGTGAGAGGGACATTGTTCAGGGTGAGAGGGACATTGTTCCAGGGTGAGAGGGACATTGTTCCAGGGTGAGGGACATTGTTCCAGGGTGAGGGACATTGTTCCAGGGTGAGAGGGACATTGTTCCAGGGTGAGAGGGACATTGTTCCAGGGTGAGAGACATTGTTCCAGGGTGAGGGACATTGTTCCAGGGTGAGGGACATTGTTCCAGGGTGAGAGGACATTGTTCCAGGGTGAGAGACATTGTTCCAGGGTGAGAGGACATTGTTCCAGGGTGAGGGGACATTGTTCCAGGGTGAGAGGGACATTGTTCCAGGGTGAGAGACATTGTTCCAGGGTGAGGGACATTGTTCCAGGGTGAGGGAGATTGTTCCAGGGTGAGAGGGACATTGTTCCAGGGTGACATGTCAGGGGACATTGTTTCCAGGGTGAGAGGGACATTGTTCCAGGGTGAGAGGGACATTGATCCAGGGTGAGGGACATTGTTCCAGGGTGAGAGGACATTGTTCCAGGGTGAGGGGGACATTGTTCCAGGGTGAGGGGACATTGTTCCAGGGTGAGAGGGACATTGTTCCAGGGTGAGGGACATTGTTCCAGGGGTGAGGGACATTGTTCCAGGGTGAGAGGGACATTGTTCCAGGGTGAGGGACATTGTTCCAGGGTGAGAGGGACATTGTTCCAGGGTGTGAGGGACATTGTTCCAGGGTGAGGGACATTGTTCCAGGGTGAGGGGACATTGTTCCAGGGTGAGAGGGACATTGTTCCAGGTGTGAGGGACATTGTTCCAGGGGTGAGGGGACATTGTTCCAGGTGAGAGGGACATTGTTCCAGGTGAGAGGGACATTGTTCCAGGGTGAGGAAAGGAGATGGAGGGACATTGTTCCAGGGTGAGGGGACATTGTTCCTCAGGTGAGAGGACATTGTTCCAGGGTGAGAGGGACATTGTTCCAGGGTGAGGGACATTGTTCCAGGGTGAGAGACATTGTTCCAGGGTGAGGGACATTGTTCCAGGGTGAGGGACATTGTTCCGGGGTGAGAGGGACATTGTTCCAGGGTGAGAGACATTGTTCCAGGGTGAGGGACATTGTTCCAGGGTGAGAGAGACATTGTTCCAGGGTGAGGGACATTGTTCCATGTGAGAGACATTGTTCCAGGGTGAGGGTCATTGTTCCAGGGTGAGGGGCATTGTTCCAGGGTGAGGGGCATTGTTCCAGGGTGAGAGGACATTGTTCCAGGGTGAGAGGGACATTGTTCCAGGGTGAGAGGGTCATTGTTCCTGGGTGAGGGACATTTTCCAGGGTGAGAGCGACATTGTTACAGGGTGAGGGACATTGTTCCAGGGTGAGGGACATTGTTCCAGGGTGAGGGACATTGTTCCAGGGTGAGAGACATTGTTCCAGGGTGAGAGGGACATTGTTCCAGGGTGAGGGACATTGTTCCAGGGTGAGAGGACATTGTTCCAGGGTGAGAGACATTGTTCCAGGGTGAGGAACATTGGTTCCAGGGTGAGAATGACATTGTTCCAGGGTGAGAGGGACATTGTTCCAGGGTGAGGGACATTGTTCCAGGGTGAGGGACATTGTTCCAGGTGAGAGGGACATTGTTCCAGGGTGAGAGGGACATTGTTCGAGGGTGAGAGGACATTGTTCCAGGGTGAGGGACATTGTTCCAGGGTGAGGACATTGTTCCAGGGTGAGGGACATTGTTCCAGGGTGAGAGGGACATTGTTCCAGGGTGAGGGACATTGTTCCAGGGTGAGAGGGACATTGTTCCAGGGTGAGAGACATTGTCCAGGGTGAGAGGGGACATTGTTCCAGGGTGAGAGGGACATTGTTCCAGGGTGAGGGACTTTGTTCCATGTGAGAGACATTGTTCCAGGGTGAGGGGACATTGTTCCAGGGTGAGGGGCATTGTTCCAGGGTGAGGGGCATTGTTCCAGGGTGAGGGACATTGTTCCAGGGTGAGAGGGACATTGTTCCAGGGTGATAGGGTCATTGTTCCTGGGTGAGGGACATTATTCCAGGGTGAGAGCGACATTGTTACAGGGTGAGGGACATTGTTCCAGGTGAGGGGACATTGTTCCAGGGTGAGGGACATTGTTCCAGGGTGAGAGACATTGTTCCAGGGTGAGAGGGACATTGTTCCAGGGTGAGGGACATTGTTCCAGGGTGAGAGACATTGTTCCAGGGTGAGAGACATTGTTCCAGGGTGAGGGACATTGTTCCAGGTGAGGGACATTGTTCCAGGGTGAGAGACATTGTTCCAGGGTGAGAGGGACATTGTTCCAGGGTGAGGGACATTGTTCCAGGGTGAGAGACATTGTTCCAGGGTGAGAGACATTGTTCCAGGGTGAGGGACATTGTTCCAGGGTGAGGGACATTGTTCCAGGGTGAGAGGGACATTGTTCCAGGGTGAGAGGGACATTGTTCCAGGGTGAGAGGGACATTGTTCCAGGGTGAGAGGAACATTGTTCCAGGGTGAGAGGGACATTGTTCCAGGGTGAGAGGGACATTGTTCCAGGGTGAGAGGGACATTGTTCCAGGGTGAGGGACATTGTTCCAGGGTGAGGGACATTGTTCCAGGGTGAGGGACATTGTTCCAGGGTGAGAGACATTGTTCCAGGGTGAGAGACATTGTTCCAGGGTGAGGGACATTGTTCCAGGGTGAGGGAGATTGTTCAGGGTGAGAGGGACATTGTTCCAGGGTGAGAGGGACATTGTTCCAGGGTGAGAGGGACATTGTTCCAGGGTGAGAGGGACATTGATCCAGGGTGAGGGACATTGTTCCAGGGTGAGAGGGACATTGTTCAGGGTGAGAGGGACATTGTTCCAGGGTGAGAGACATTGTTCCAGGGTGAGAGGGACATTGTTCCAGGGTGAGGGACATTGTTCCAGGTGAGAGACATTGTTCCAGGGTGAGAGACATTGTTCCAGGGTGAGGGACATTGTTCCAGGGTGAGAGGGACATTGTTCCAGGGTGAGAGACATTGTTCCAGGGTGAGGACATTGTTCCAGGGTGAGGGAGATTGTTCCAGGGTGAGAGGGACATTGTTCCAGGGTGAGAGGGACATTGTTCCAGGGTGAGAGGGACATTGTTCCAGGGTGAGAGGGACATTGATCCAGGGTGAGGGACATTGTTCCAGGGTGAGAGGGACATTGTTCCAGGGTGAGAGGACATTGTTCCAGGGTGAGAGGGACATTGTTCCAGGGTGAGAGGGACATTGTTCCAGGGTGAGGGACATTGTTCCAGGGTGAGGGACATTGTTCCAGGGTGAGAGGGACATTGTTCCAGGGTGAGGGACATTGTTCCAGGGTGAGAGGGACATTGTTCCAGGGTGAGCGAAATTGTTCCAGTTGAGAGGGTCATTGCTCCAGGGTGAGGGACATTGTTCCAAGGTGAGAGGGACATTGTTCCAGGGTGAGAGGGTCATTGTTCCAGGGTGAGGGACATTGTTCCAGGGTGAGGGGCATTGTTCCAGGGTGAGAGGGACATTGTTCCAGGGTGAGAGGGACATTGTTCCAGGGTGAGGGACATTGTTCCACGGTGAGAGGGTCATTGTTCCAGGGTGAGGGAGATTGTTCCAGGGTGAGAATGACATTGTTCCAGGGTGAGAGGGACATTGTTCCAGGGTGAGGGACATTGTCTCAGGGTGAGGGACATTGTTCCGGGGTGAGAGGGACATTGTTCCAGGGTGAGGAAACATTGTTCCAGGGTGAGAGGGACATTGTTCCAGGGTGACAGGGACATTGTTCCAGGGTGAGGGACATTGTTCCAGGGTGAGGGACATTGTTCCAGGGTGAGAGGGACATTGTTCCAGGGTGAGAGGGACATTGTTCCAGGGTGAGAGGGACATTGTTCCAGGGTGAGAGGGGACATTGTTCCAGGGTGAGAGGGACATTGTTCCAGGGTGAGGAACATTGTTCCAGGATGAGGGACATTGTTCCAGGGTGAGGGACATTGTTCCAGGGTGAGAGGGACATTGTTCCAGGGTGAGGGACATTGTTCCAGGGTGAGAGGGACATTGTTCCAGGGTGAGAGACATTGTTCCAGGGTGAGAGGGACATTGTTCCAGGGTGAGAGGGACATTGTTCCAGGGTGAGGGACATTGTTCCATGTGAGAGACATTGTTCCAGGGTGAGGGGCATTGTTCCAGGGTGAGGGGCATTGTTCCAGGGTGAGGGGCATTGTTCCAGGGTGAGGGACATTGTTCCAGGGTGAGAGGGACATTGTTCCAGGGTGAGAGGGTCATTGTTCCTGGGTGAGGGACATTATTCCAGGGTGAGAGCGACATTGTTACAGGGTGAGGGACATTGTTCCAGGGTGAGGACATTGTTCCAGGGTGAGGGACATTGTTCCAGGGTGAGAGACATTGTTCCAGGGTGAGAGGGACATTGTTCCAGGGTGAGGGACATTGTTCCAGGGTGAGAGACATTGTTCCAGGGTGAGAGACATTGTTCCAGGGTGAGGAACATTGTTCCAGGGTGAGAATGACATTGTTCCAGGGTGAGAGGGACATTGTTCCAGGGAGAGGGACATTGTTCCAGGGTGAGGGACATTGTTCCAGGGTGAGAGGGACATTGTTCCAGGGTGAGAGGGACATTGTTCGAGGGTGAGAGGGACATTGTTCCAGGGTGAGGAACATTGTTCCAGGATGAGGGACATTGTTCCAGGGTGAGGGACATTGTTCCAGGGTGAGAGGGACATTGTTCCAGGGTGAGGGACATTGTTCCAGGGTGAGAGGGACATTGTTCCAGGGTGAGAGACATTGTTCCAGGGTGAGAGGGACATTGTTCCAGGGTGAGAGGGACATTGTTCCAGGGTGAGGGACATTGTTCCATGTGAGAGACATTGTTCCAGGGTGAGGGGCATTGTTCCAGGGTGAGGGGCATTGTTCCAGGGTGAGGGGCATTGTTCCAGGGTGAGGGACATTGTTCCAGGGTGAGAGGGACATTGTTCCAGGGTGAGAGGGTCATTGTTCCTGGGTGAGGGACATTATTCCAGGGTGAGAGCGACATTGTTACAGGGTGAGGGACATTGTTCCAGGGTGAGGGACATTGTTCCAGGGTGAGGGACATTGTTCCAGGGTGAGAGACATTGTTTCAGGGTGAGAGGGACATTGTTCCAGGGTGAGGGACATTGTTCCAGGGTGAGAGACATTGTTCCAGGGTGAGAGACATTGTTCCAGGGTGAGGGACATTGTTCCAGGGTGAGGGACATTGTTCCAGGGTGAGAGACATTGTTCCAGGGTGAGAGGGACATTGTTCCAGGGTGAGGGACATTGTTCCAGGGTGAGAGACATTGTTCCAGGGTGAGAGACATTGTTCCAGGGTGAGGGACATTGTTCCAGGATGAGGGACATTGTTCCAGGGTGAGAGGGACATTGTTCCAGGGTGAGAGACATTGTTCCAGGGTGAGAGACATTGTTCCAGGGTGAGAGACATTGTTCCAGGGTGAGGGACATTGTTCCAGGGTGAGGGACATTGTTCCAGGGTGAGGGAGATTGTTCCAGGGTGAGAGGGACATTGTTCCAGGGTGAGAGGGACATTGTTCCAGGGTGAGAGGGACATTGTTCCAGGGTGAGTGACATTGTTCCAGGGTGAGAGACATTGTTCCAGGGTGAGGGAGATTGTTCCAGGGTGAGAGGGACATTGTTCCAGGGTGAGAGGGACATTGTTCCAGGGTGAGTGACATTGTTCCAGGGTGAGGGAGATTGTTCCAGGGTGAGGGAGATTGTTCCAGGGTGAGAGGGACATTGTTCCAGGGTGAGAGGGACATTGTTCCAGGGTGAGAGGGACATTGTTCCAGGGTGAGGGACATTGTTCCAGGGTGAGGGACATTGTTCCAGGGTGAGAGGGACATTGTTCCAGGGTGAGAGGGACATTGTTCCAGGGTGAGAGGGACATTGTTCCAGGGTGAGGGACATTGTTCCAGGGTGAGAGGGACATTGTTCCAGGGTGAGAGGGACATTGATCCAGGGTGAGGGACATTGTTCCAGGGTGAGCGGGACATTGTTCCAGGGTGAGAGGGACATTGTTCCAGGGTGAGGGACATTGTACCAGGGTGAGGGACATTGTTCCAGGGTGAGAGACATTGTTCCAGGGTGAGGGACATTGTTCCAGGGTGAGGAACATTGTTCCAGGGTGAGAGGGACATTGTTCCAGGGTGAGAGGGACATTGTTCCAGGGTGAGAGGGACATTGTTCCAGGGTGAGAGGAACATTGTTCCAGGGTGAGAGGGACATTGTTCCAGGGTGAGAGTGACATTGTTCCAGGGTGAGGGACATTGTTCCAGGGTGAGGGGCATTGTTCCAGGGTGAGAGGGACATTGTTCCAGGGTGAGAGGGACATTGTTCCAGGGTGAGGGACATTGTTCCAGGGTGAGAGGGACATTGTTCCAGGGTGAGAGGGACATTGTTCCAGGGTGAGGGACATTGTTCCAGGGTGAGGGTCATTGTTCCAGGGTGAGGGACATTGTTCCAGGGTGAGAGGGACATTGTTCCAGGGTGAGAAGGACATTGTTCCAGGGTGAGAGACATTGTTCCAGGGTGAGGGACATTGTTCCAGGGTGAGGGACATTGTTCCATGTGAGAGACATTGTTCCAGGGTGAGGGGCATTGTTCCAGGGTGAGGGACATTGTTCCAGGGTGAGAGGGACATTGTTCCAGGGTGAGGGACATTGTTCCAGGGTGAGAGGGACATTGTTCCAGGGTGAGAGGGACATTGTTCCAGGGTGAGAGGGACATTGTTCCAGGGTGAGAGGGTCATTCTTCCTGGGTGAGGGACATTATTCCAGGGTGAGAGCGACATTGTTACAGGGTGAGGGACATTGTTCCAGGGTGAGGGACATTGTTCCAGGGTGAGGGACATTGTTCCAGGGTGAGAGACATTGTTCCAGGGTGAGAGGGACATTGTTCCAGGGTGAGGGACATTGTTCCAGGGTGAGAGACATTGTTCCAGGGTGAGAGACATTGTTCCAGGGTGAGGGACATTGTTCCAGGGTGAGGGACATTGTTCCAGGGTGAGAGACATTGTTCCAGGGTGAGAGGGACATTGTTCCAGGGTGAGGGACATTGTTCCAGGGTGAGAGACATTGTTCCAGGGTGAGAGACATTGTTCCAGGGTGAGGGACATTGTTCCAGGGTGAGGGAGATTGTTCCAGGGTGAGAGGGACATTGTTCCAGGGTGAGAGGGACATTGTTCCAGGGTGAGAGGGACATTGTTCCAGGGTGAGAGGGACATTGTTCCAGGGTGAGAGGGAAATTGTTCCAGGGTGAGAGGGACATTGTTCAGGGTGAGAGGGACATTGTTCCAGGGTGAGAGGGACATTGTTCCAGGGTGAGAGGGACATTGTTCCAGGGTGAGGGACATTGTTCCAGGGTGAGGGACATTGTTCCAGGGTGAGGGACATTGTTCCAGGGTGAGAGACATTGTTCCAGGGTGAGGGACATTGTTTCAGGGTGAGAGACATTGTTCCAGGGTGAGAGGGACATTGTTCCAGGGTGAGGGACATTGTTCCAGGGTGAGAGACATTGTTCCAGGGTGAGAGACATTGTTCCAGGGTGAGGGACATTGTTCCAGGGTGAGAGGGACATTGTTCCAGGGTGAGAGACATTGTTCCAGGGTGAGGGACATTGTTCCAGGGTGAGGGAGATTGTTCCAGGGTGAGAGGGACATTGTTCCAGGGTGAGAGGGACATTGTTCCAGGGTGAGAGGGACATTGTTCCAGGGTGAGAGGGACATTGATCCAGGGTGAGGGACATTGTTCCAGGGTGAGAGGGACATTGTTCCAGGGTGAGAGGGACATTGTTCCAGGGTGAGAGGGACATTGTTCCAGGGTGAGAGGGACATTGTTCCAGGGTGAGGGACATTGTTCCAGGGTGAGGGACATTGTTCCAGGGTGAGAGGGACATTGTTCCAGGGTGAGGGACATTGTTCCAGGGTGAGAGGGACATTGTTCCAGGGTGAGCGAAATTGTTCCAGTTGAGAGGGTCATTGCTCCAGGGTGAGGGACATTGTTCCAAGGTGAGAGGGACATTGTTCCAGGGTGAGAGGGTCATTGTTCCAGGGTGAGGGACATTGTTCCAGGGTGAGGGGCATTGTTCCAGGGTGAGAGGGACATTGTTCCAGGGTGAGAGGGACATTGTTCCAGGGTGAGGGACATTGTTCCACGGTGAGAGGGTCATTGTTCCAGGGTGAGGGAGATTGTTCCAGGGTGAGAATGACATTGTTCCAGGGTGAGAGGGACATTGTTCCAGGGTGAGGGACATTGTTCCAGGGTGAGGGACATTGTTCCAGGGTGAGAGGGACATTGTTCCAGGGTGAGGAACATTGTTCCAGGTTGAGAGGGACATTGTTCCAGGTGAGCAGGGACATTGTTCCAGGGTGAGGGACATTGTTCCAGGGTGAGGGACATTGTTCCAGGGTGAGAGGGACATTGTTCCAGGGTGAGAGGGACATTGTTCCAGGGTGAGAGGGACATTGTTCCAGGGTGAGAGGACATTGTTCCAGGGTGAGAGGGACATTGTTCCAGGGTGAGGAACATTGTTCCAGGATGAGGGACATTGTTCCAGGGTGAGGGACATTGTTCCAGGGTGAGAGGGACATTGTTCCAGGGTGAGGGACATTGTTCCAGGGTGAGAGGGACATTGTTCCAGGGTGAGAGACATTGTTCCAGGGTGAGAGGGACATTGTTCCAGGGTGAGAGGGACATTGTTCCAGGGTGAGGGACATTGTTCCATGTGAGAGACATTGTTCCAGGGTGAGGGGCATTGTTCCAGGGTGAGGGGCATTGTTCCAGGGTGAGGGGCATTGTTCCAGGGTGAGGGACATTGTTCCAGGGTGAGAGGGACATTGTTCCAGGGTGAGAGGGTCATTGTTCCTGGGTGAGGGACATTATTCCAGGGTGAGAGCGACATGTTACAGGGTGAGGGACATTGTTCCAGGGTGAGGGACATTGTTCCAGGGTGAGGGACATTGTTCCAGGGTGAGAGACATTGTTCCAGGGTGAGAGGGACATTGTTCCAGGGTGAGGGACATTGTTCCAGGGTGAGAGACATTGTTCCAGGGTGAGAGACATTGTTCCAGGGTGAGGAACATTGTTCCAGGGTGAGAATGACATTGTTCCAGGGTGAGAGGGACATTGTTCCAGGGAGAGGGACATTGTTCCAGGGTGAGGGACATTGTTCCAGGGTGAGAGGGACATTGTTCCAGGGTGAGAGGGACATTGTTCGAGGGTGAGAGGGACATTGTTCCAGGGTGAGGAACATTGTTCCAGGATGAGGGACATTGTTCCAGGGTGAGGGACATTGTTCCAGGGTGAGAGGGACATTGTTCCAGGGTGAGGGACATTGTTCCAGGGTGAGAGGGACATTGTTCCAGGGTGAGAGACATTGTTCCAGGGTGAGAGGGACATTGTTCCAGGGTGAGAGGGACATTGTTCCAGGGTGAGGGACATTGTTCCATGTGAGAGACATTGTTCCAGGGTGAGGGGCATTGTTCCAGGGTGAGGGGCATTGTTCCAGGGTGAGGGGCATTGTTCCAGGGTGAGGGACATTGTTCCAGGGTGAGAGGGACATTGTTCCAGGGTGAGAGGGTCATTGTTCCTGGGTGAGGGACATTATTCCAGGGTGAGAGCGACATTGTTACAGGGTGAGGGACATTGTTCCAGGGTGAGGGACATTGTTCCAGGGTGAGGGACATTGTTCCAGGGTGAGAGACATTGTTTCAGGGTGAGAGGGACATTGTTCCAGGGTGAGGGACATTGTTCCAGGGTGAGAGACATTGTTCCAGGGTGAGAGACATTGTTCCAGGGTGAGGGACATTGTTCCAGGGTGAGGGACATTGTTCCAGGGTGAGAGACATTGTTCCAGGGTGAGGGACATTGTTCCAGGGTGAGGGACATTGTTCCAGGGTGAGAGACATTGTTCCAGGGTGAGAGACATTGTTCCAGGGTGAGGGACATTGTTCCAGGATGAGGGACATTGTTCCAGTGTGAGAGGGACATTGTTCCAGGGTGAGAGACATTGTTCCAGGGTGAGAGACATTGTTCCAGGGTGAGAGGACATTGTTCCAGGGTGAGGGACATTGTTCCAGGGTGAGGGACATTGTTCCAGGGTGAGGGAGATTGTTCCAGGGTGAGAGGGACATTGTTCCAGGGTGAGAGGGACATTGTTCCAGGGTGAGAGGGACATTGTTCCAGGGTGAGTGGACATTGTTCCAGGGTGAGAGACATTGTTCCAGGGTGAGGGAGATTGTTCCAGGGTGAGAGGGACATTGTTCCAGGGTGAGAGGGACATTGTTCCAGGGTGAGTGACATTGTTCCAGGGTGAGGAGATTGTTCCAGGGTGAGGGAGATTGTTCCAGGGTGAGAGGGACATTGTTCCAGGGTGAGAGGGACATTGTTCCAGGGTGAGAGGGACATTGTTCCAGGGTGAGGGACATTGTTCCAGGGTGAGGGACATTGTTCCAGGGTGAGAGGGACATTGTTCCAGGGTGAGAGGACATTGTTCCAGGGTGAGAGGGACATTGTTCCAGGGTGAGGGACATTGTTCCAGGGTGAGAGGGACATTGTTCCAGGGTGAGAGGGACATTGTTCCAGGGTGAGGGACATTGTTCCAGGGTGAGCGGGACATTGTTCCAGGTGAGATTTGTTCAGTGAGGGACATTGTTCCAGGGTGAGGGGACATTGTTCCAGGGTGAGGGACATTGTTCCAGGGTGAGAGACATTGTTCCAGGGTGAGGGACATTGTTCCAGGGTGAGGAGACATTGTTCCAGGGTGAGAGGGACATTGTTCCAGGGTGAGAGGGACATTGTTCCAGGGTGAGAGGACATTGTTCCAGGGTGAGAGGACATTGTTCCAGGGTGAGAGGGACATTGTTCCAGGGTGAGAGGGACATTGTTCCAGGGTGAGGGACATTGTTCCAGGGTGAGGGGCATTGTTCCAGGGTGAGAGGGACATTGTTCCAGGGTGAGAGGGACATTGTTCCAGGGTGAGGGACATTGTTCCAGGGTGAGAGGGACATTGTTCCAGGGTGAAGGGACATTGTTCCAGGGTGAGGGACATTGTTCCAGGGTGAGGGTCATTGTTCCAGGGTGAGGGACATTGTTCCAGGGTGAGAGGGACATTGTTCCAGGGTGAAGGACATTGTTCCAGGGTGAGAGACATTGTTCCAGGGTGAGAGGGACATTGTTCCAGGGTGAAGGACATTGTTCCAGGGTGAGAGACATTGTTCCAGGGTGAGGGACATTGTTCCAGGGTGAAGGACATTGTTCCAGGGTGAGAGACATTGTTCCAGGGTGAGAGGGACATTGTTCCAGGGTGAAGGACATTGTTCCAGGGTGAGAGACATTGTTCCAGGGTGAGGGACATTGTTCCAGGGTGAGAGGGACATTGTTCCAGGGTGAGAGGGACATTGTTCCAGGGTGAGGGACATTGTTCCAGGGTGAGAGGGACATTGTTCCAGGGTGAGAGGGACATTGTTCCAGGGTGAGGGACATTGTTCCAGGGTGAGGGACATTGTTCCAGGGTGAGAGACATTGTTCCAGGGTGAGGGACATTGTACCAGGGTGAGAGGGACATTGTTCCAGGGTGAAGGACATTGTTCCAGGGTGAGAGACATTGTTCCAGGGTGAGAGGGACATTGTTCCAGGGTGAAGGACATTGTTCCAGGGTGAGAGACATTGTTCCAGGGTGAGGGACATTGTTCCAGGGTGAGAGGGACATTGTTCCAGGGTGAGAGGGACATTGTTCCAGGGTGAGGGACATTGTTCCAGGGTGAGAGGGACATTGTTCCAGGGTGAGAGGGACATTGTTCCAGGGTGAGGGACATTGTTCCAGGGTGAGGGACATTGTTCCAGGGTGAGAGACATTGTTCCAGGGTGAGGGACATTGTACCAGGGTGAGGAACATTGTTCCAGGGTGAGAGGGACATTGTTCCAGGGTGAGAGGGACATTGTTCCAGGGTGAGAGGGACATTGTTCCAGGGTGAGAGGACATTGTTCCAGGGTGAGAGGGACATTGTTCCAGGGTGAGAGGGACATTGTTCCAGGGTGAGGGACATTGTTCCAGGGTGAGGGGCATTGTTCCAGGGTGAGAGGGACATTGTTCCAGGGTGAGAGGGACATTGTTCCAGGGTGAGGGACATTGTTCCAGGGTGAGAGGGACATTGTTCCAGGGTGAAAGGGACATTGTTCCAGGGTGAGGGACATTGTTCCAGGGTGAGGGTCATTGTTCCAGGGTGAGGGACATTGTTCCAGGGTGAGAGGGACATTGTTCCAGGGTGAAGGACATTGTTCCAGGGTGAGAGACATTGTTCCAGGGTGAGAGGGACATTGTTCCAGGGTGAAGGACATTGTTCCAGGGTGAGAGACATTGTTCCAGGGTGAGGGACATTGTTCCAGGGTGAAGGACATTGTTCCAGGGTGAGAGACATTGTTCCAGGGTGAGAGGGACATTTGTTCCAGGGTGAGGGACATTGTTCCAGGGTGAGAGACATTGTTCCAGGTGAGGGACATTGTTCCATGGTGAGAGACATTGTTCCAGGGTGAGGGACATTGTTCCAGGGATGAGGGACATTGTTCCAGGGTGAGAGGGACATTGTTCCAGGGTGAGGGACATTGTTCCAGGGTGAGGGTCATTGTTCCAGGGTGAGGGATATTGTTCTAGGGTGAGAGGACATTTTCCAGGGTGAGAGACATTGTTCCAGGGTGAGAGGGACTTGTTCCAGGGTTGAGGGACATTGTTCCAGGGTGAGGGACATTGTTCCAGGGTGAGGGACATTGTTCCAGGGTGAGGACTGTTTTTCCAGGTCGTGAGAGACATTGTTCCAGGGTGAGAGGACATTGTTCCAGGGTGAGAGACATTGTTCCAGGGTGAGGGACATTGTTCCAGGGTGAGGGACATTGTTCCAGGGAGAGGGACATTGTTCCAGGGTGAGGACATTGTTCCAGGGTGAGAGGGACATTGTTCCAGGGTGAGGGACTTTGTTCAGGGTGAGAGACATTGTTCCAGGGTGAGGAGACATTGTTCCAGGGTGAGGGACATTGTTCCAGGGTGAGGGACATTGTTCCAGGGTGAGAGGGACATTGTTCCAGGGTGAGAGGGACATTGTTCCAGGGTGAGAGGGACATTCTTCCTGGGTGAGGGACATTATTCCAGGGTGAGAGCGACATTGTTACAGGGTGAGGGACATTGTTCCAGGGTGAGGGACATTGTTCCAGGGTGAGGGACATTGTTCCAGGGTGAGAGACATTGTTCCAGGGTGAGGGACATTGTTCCAGGGTGAGGGACATTGTTCCAGGGTGAGAGGGACATTGTTCCAGGGTGAGAGACATTGTTCCAGGGTGAGAGGGACATTGTTCCAGGGTGAGGGACATTGTTCCAGGGTGAGAGACATTGTTCCAGGGTGAGGGACATTGTTCCAGGGTGAGAGACATTGTTCCAGGGTGAGGGACATTGTTCCAGGGTGAGGGACATTGTTCCAAGGTGAGAGGGACATTGTTCCAGGGTGAGGGACATTGTTCCAGGGTGAGGGACATTGTTCCAGGGTGAGGGACATTGTTCCAGGGTGAGAGGGACATTGTTCCAGGGTGAGAGACATTGTTCCAGGGTGAGAGGGACATTGTTCCAGGGTGAGGGACATTGTTCCAGGGTGAGAGGGACATTGTTCCAGGGTGAGAGGGACATTGTTCCAGGGTGAGAGACATTGTTCCAGGGTGAGAGACATTGTTCCAGGGTGAGAGACATTGTTCCAGGGTGAGGGACATTGTTCCAGGGTGAGGGACATTGTTCCAGGGTGAGAGGGACATTGTTCCAGGGTGAGAGACATTGTTCCAGGGTGAGGGACATTGTTCCAGGGTGAGGGAGATTGTTCCAGGGTGAGAGGGACATTGTTCCAGGGTGAGAGGGACATTGTTCCAGGGTGAGGGACATTGTTCCAGGGTGAGGGAGATTGTTCCAGGGTGAGGGAGATTGTTCCAGGGTGAGAGGGACATTGTTCCAGGGTGAGAGGGACATTGTTCCAGGGTGAGAGGGACATTGTTCCAGGGTGAGAGGGACATTGTTCCAGGGTGAGAGGGAAATTGTTCCAGGGTGAGAGGGACATTGTTCCAGGGTGAGAGGGACATTGTTCCAGGGTGAGAGGGACATTGTTCCAGGGTGAGGGACATTGTTCCAGGGTGAGGGACATTGTTCCAGGGTGAGGGACATTGTTCCAGGGTGAGAGACATTGTTCCAGGGTGAGAGACATTGTTCCAGGGTGAGGGACATTGTTCCAGGGTGAGGGACATTGTTCCAGGGTGAGAGGGACATTGTTCCAGGGTGAGAGGGACATTGTTCCAGGGTGAGAGGGACATTGTTCCAGGGTGAGAGGGACATTGATCCAGGGTGAGGGACATTGTTCCAGGGTGAGAGGGACATTGTTCCAGGGTGAGAGGGACATTGTTCCAGGGTGAGAGACATTGTTCCAGGGTGAGAGGGACATTGTTCCAGGGTGAGGGACATTGTTCCAGGGTGAGGGACATTGTTCCAGGGTGAGAGGACATTGTTCCAGGGTGAGAGGGACATTGTTCCAGGGTGAGAGGGTCATTCTTCTGGGTGAGGGACATTATTCCAGGGTGAGAGCGACATTGTTACAGGGTGAGGGACATTGTTCCAGGGTGAGGACATTGTTCCAGGGTGAGGGGACATTGTTCCAGGGTGAGAGGACATTGTTCCAGGGTGAGGACATTGTTCCAGGGTGAGGGACATTGTTCCAGGTGAAGGGACATTGTTCCAGGGTGAGAGGGACATTGTTCCAGGGTGAGAGGGACATTGTTCCAGGGAGGACATTGTTCCAGGGTGAGAGACATTGTTCCAGGGTGAGGGACATTGTTCCAGGGTGAGAGGACAGTTGTTCCAGGGTGAGGGACATTGTTCCAGGGTGAGGGACATTGTTCCAGGGTGAGAGGGACATTGTTCCAGGGTGAGAGACATTGTTCCAGGGTGAGGGGACATTGTTCCAGGGTGAGGGACATTGTTCCAGGGTGAGAGGGACATTGTTCCAGGGTGAGAGACATTGTTCCAGGGTGAGAGGGACATTGTTCCAGGGTGAGGGACATTGTTCCAGGGTGAGAGGGACATTGTTCCAGGGTGAGAGGGACATTGTTCCAGGGTGAGAGGGACATTGTTCCAGGGTGAGAGACATTGTTCCAGGGTGAGGGACATTGTTCCAGGGTGAGGGACATTGTTCCAGGGTGAGGGACATTGTTCCAGGGTGAGAGGGACATTGTTCCAGGGTGAGAGGGACATTGTTCCAGGGTGAGGGACATTGTTCCAGGGTGAGGGGACATTGTTCCAGGGTGAGAGGACATTGTTCCAGGGTGAGAGGGACATTGTTCCAGGGTGAGAGGGACATTGTTCCAGGGTGAGGGACATTGTTCCAGGGTGAGGGAGATTGTTCCAGGGTGAGAGGGACATTGTTCCAGGGTGAGAGGGACATTGTTCCAGGGTGAGAGGGACATTGTTCCAGGGTGAGAGGGACATTGTTCCAGGGTGAGGGACATTGTTCCAGGGTGAGGGAATTGTTCCAGGGTGAGAGGGACATTGTTCCAGGGTGAGAGGACATTGTTCCAGGGTGAGAGGGACATTGTTCCAGGGTGAGGGACATTGTTCCAGGGTGAGGGACATTGTTCCAGGGTGAGGGACATTGTTCCAGGGTGAGAGACATTGTTCCAGGGTGAGAGACATTGTTCCAGGGTGAGGGACATTGTTCCAGGGTGAGGGAGATTGTTCCAGGGTGAGAGGGACATTGTTCCAGGGTGAGAGGGACATTGTTCCAGGGTGAGAGGGACATTGTTCCAGGGTGAGAGGGACATTGATCCAGGGTGAGGGACATTGTTCCAGGGTGAGAGGGACATTGTTCCAGGGTGAGAGGGACATTGTTCCAGGGTGAGAGACATTGTTCCAGGGTGAGAGGGACATTGTTCCAGGGTGAGGGACATTGTTCCAGGGTGAGAGACATTGTTCCAGGGTGAGAGACATTGTTCCAGGGTGAGGGACATTGTTCCAGGGTGAGAGGGACATTGTTCCAGGGTGAGAGACATTGTTCCAGGGTGAGGGACATTGTTCCAGGGTGAGGGAGATTGTTCCAGGGTGAGAGGGACATTGTTCCAGGGTGAGAGGGACATTGTTCAGGGTGAGAGGACATTGTTCCAGGGTGAGAGGGACATTGATCCAGGTGAGGGACATTGTTCCAGGGTGAGAGGGACATTGTTCCAGGGTGAGAGGACATAGTTCCAGGGTGAGAGGGACATTGTTCCAGGGTGAGAGGGACATTGTTCCAGGGTGAGGGACATTGTTCCAGGGTGAGGGACATTGTTCCAGGGTGAGAGGGACATTGTTCCAGGGTGAGGGACATTGTTCCAGGGTGAGAGGGACATTGTTCCAGGGTGAGCGAAATTGTTCCAGTTGAGAGGGTCATTGCTCCAGGGTGAGGGACATTGTTCCAAGGTGAGAGGGACATTGTTCCAGGGTGAGAGGGTCATTGTTCCAGGGTGAGGGACATTGTTCCAGGGTGAGGGGCATTGTTCCAGGGTGAGAGGGACATTGTTCAGGGTGAGAGGGACATTGTTCCAGGGTGAGGGACATTGTTCCACGGTGAGAGGGTCATTGTTCCCAGGGTGAGGGAGATTGTTCCAGGGTGAGAATGACATTGTTCCAGGGTGAGAGGGACATTGTTCCAGGGTGAGGGACATTGTTCCAGGGTGAGGGACATTGTTCCGGGGTGAGAGGGACATTGTTCCAGGGTGAGGAACATTGTTCCAGGGTGAGAGGGACATTGTTCCAGGGTGAGAGGGACATTGTTCCAGGGTGAGGGACATTGTCCAGGGTGAGGGACATTGTTCCAGGGTGAGAGGGACATTGTTCCAGGGTGAGAGGGACATTGTTCCAGGGTGAGAGGGACATTGTTCCAGGGTGAGAGGGACATTGTTCCAGGGTGAGAGGGACATTGTTCCAGGGTGAGGAACATTGTTCCAGGATGAGGGACATTGTTCCAGGGTGAGGGACATTGTTCCAGGGTGAGAGGGACATTGTTCCAGGTGAGGGACATTGGTTCCAGGGTGAGAGGGACATTGTTCCAGGGTGAGAGACATTGTTCCAGGTGAGAGGGACATTGTTCCAGGGTGAGAGGGACATTGTTCCAGGGTGAGGGACATTGTTCCATGTGAGAGACATTGTTCCAGGGTGAGGGGCATTGTTCCAGGGTGAGGGGCATTGTTCCAGGGTGAGGGGCATTGTTCCAGGGTGAGGGACATTGTTCCAGGGTGAGAGGGACATTGTTCCAGGGTGAGAGGGTCATTGTTTCCTGGGTGAGGGACATTATTCCAGGGTGAGAGCGACATTGTTACAGGGTGAGGGACATTGTTCCAGGGTGAGGGACATTGTTCCAGGGTGAGGGACATTGTTCCAGGGTGAGAGACATTGTTCCAGGGTGAGAGGGACATTGTTCCAGGGTGAGGGACATTGTTCCAGGGTGAGAGACATTGTTCCAGGGTGAGGAACATTGTTCCAGGGTGAGAATGACATTGTTCCAGGGTGAGAGGGACATTGTTCCAGGGTGAGGGACATTGTTCCAGGGTGAGGGACATTGTTCCAGGGTGAGAGGGACATTGTTCCAGGGTGAGAGGGACATTGTTCGAGGGTGAGAGGGACATTGTTCCAGGGTGAGGAACATTGTTCCAGGATGAGGGACATTGTTCCAGGGTGAGGGACATTGTTCCAGGGTGAGAGGGACATTGTTCCAGGGTGAGGGACATTGTTCCAGGGTGAGAGGGACATTGTTCCAGGGTGAGAGACATTGTTCCAGGGTGAGAGGGACATTGTTCCAGGGTGAGAGGGACATTGTTCCAGGGTGAGGGACATTGTTCCATGTGAGAGACATTGTTCCAGGGTGAGGGGGCATTGTTCCAGGGTGAGGGGCATTGTTCCAGGGTGAGGGGCATTGTTCCAGGGTGAGGGACATTGTTCCAGGGTGAGAGGGACATTGTTCCAGGGTGAGAGGGTCATTGTTCCTGGGTGAGGGACATTATTCCAGGGTGAGAGCGACATTGTTACAGGGTGAGGGACATTGTTCCAGGGTGAGGGACATTGTTCCAGGGTGAGGGACATTGTTCCAGGGTGAGAGACATTGTTTCAGGGTGAGAGGGACATTGTTCCAGGGTGAGAGACATTGTTCCAGGGTGAGAGACATTGTTCCAGGGTGAGGGACATTGTTCCAGGATGAGGGACATTGTTCCAGGGTGAGAGGGACATTGTTCCAGGGTGAGAGACATTGTTCCAGGGTGAGGGACATTGTTCCAGGGTGAGGGAGATTGTTCCAGGGTGAGAGGGACATTGTTCCAGGGTGAGAGGGACATTGTTCCAGGGTGAGAGGGACATTGTTCCAGGGTGAGGGACATTGTTCCAGGGTGAGGGACATTGTTCCAGGGTGAGAGGGGACATTGTTCCAGGGTGAGGGACATTGTTCCAGGGTGAGAGGGACATTGTTCCAGGGTGAGAGGGACATTGATCCAGGGTGAGAGGGTCATTCTTCCTGGGTGAGGGACATTATTCCAGGGTGGAGAGCGACATTGTTACAGGGTGAGGGACATTGTTCCAGGGTGAGGGACATTGTTCCAGGGTGAGGGACATTGTTCCAGGGTGAGGGACATTGTTCCAGGGTGAGAGGGACATTGTTCCAGGGTGAGAGGGACATTGATCCAGGGTGAGAGGGTCATTCTTCCTGGGTGAGGGACATTATTCCAGGGTGAGAGCGACATTGTTACAGGGTGAGGGACATTGTTCCAGGGTGAGGGACATTGTTCCAGGGTGAGGGACATTGTTCCAGGGTGAGGGACATTGTTCCAGGGTGAGAGGGACATTGTTCCAGGGTGAGAGGGACATTGATCCAGGGTGAGAGGGTCATTCTTCCTGGGTGAGGGACATTATTCCAGGGTGAGAGCGACATTGTTACAGGGTGAGGGACATTGTTCCAGGGTGAGGGACATTGTTCCAGGGTGAGGGACATTGTTCCAGGGTGAGAGACATTGTTCCAGGGTGAGAGGGACATTGTTCCAGGGTGAGGGACATTGTTCCAGGGTGAGAGACATTGTTCCAGGGTGAGAGACATTGTTCCAGGGTGAGGGACATTGTTCCAGGGTGAGGGACATTGTTCCAGGGTGAGAGACATTGTTCCAGGGTGAGAGGGACATTGTTACAGGGTGAGGGACATTGTTCCAGGGTGAGAGACATTGTTCCAGGGTGAGAGACATTGTTCCAGGGTGAGGGACATTGTTCCAGGGTGAGGGACATTGTTCCAGGGTGAGAGGGACATTGTTCCAGGGTGAGAGACATTGTTCCAGGGTGAGGGACATTGTTCCAGGGTGAGGGAGATTGTTCCAGGGTGAGAGGGACATTGTTCCAGGGTGAGAGGGACATTGTTCCAGGGTGAGAGGGACATTGTTCCAGGGTGAGAGGGACATTGTTCCAGGGTGAGTGACATTGTTCCAGGGTGAGGGAGATTGTTCCAGGGTGAGAGGGACATTGTTCCAGGGTGAGAGGGACATTGTTCCAGGGTGAGAGGGACATTGTTCCTGGGTGAGGGACATTGTTCCAGGGTGAGGGACATTGTTCCAGGGTGAGAGGGACATTGTTCCAGGGTGAGGGACATTGTTCCAGGGTGAGAGGGACATTTTTCCAGGGTGAGAGGGACATTGTTCCAGGGTGAGAGGGACATTTTTCCAGGGTGAGAGGGACATTGTTCCAGGGTGAGGGACATTGTTCCAGGGTGAGAGGGACATTGTTCCAGGGTGAGGGAAATTGTTCCAGGGAGAGAGGGACATTCTTCCAGGGTGAGAGACATTGTTCCAGGGTGAGAGAGACATTGTTCCATGGTGAGAGACATTGTTCCAGGGTTTGAGCGACATTGTTCCAGGGTGAGGGACATTGTTCCAGGGTGAGGGACATTGTTCCAGGCTGAGAGGGACATTGTTCCAGGGTGAGGGACATTGTTCCAGGGTAAGGGGCATTGTTCCAGGGTGAGAGACATTGTTCCAGGGTGAGGGACATTGTTCCAGGGTGAGAGGGGCATTGTTCCAGGGTGAGAGGGACATTGTTCCAGGGTGAGAGGGTCATTGTTCCAGGGTGAGTGACATTGTTCCAGGGTGAGGGACATTGTTCCAGGGTGAGAGGGACATTGTTCCAGGGTGAGAGGGACATTGTTCCAGGGTGAGGGACATTGTTCCAGGGTGAGAGACATTGTTCCAGGGTGAGAGGGACATTGTTCCAGGGTGAGGGACATTGTTCCAGGGTGAGAGAGACATTGTTCCCGGGTGAGGGACATTGTTCCAGGGTGAGAGACATTGTTCCAGGGTGACGGACATTGTTGCACTCAGTTACAGGTTGTGTGATGGCATTTCTCCCGATTTACACGCTCACTCTCCTCCAAGAGTACACACTCCCTCCCCTCCCAGTTTACGCACTCCCTCCCCTCCCAGTTTACACACTCCCTCCTCTCCCAGTTTACACACTCCCTCCTCTCCCAGTTTACACACTCCCTCTCCCCACAGTTTACACACTCACTCCCCTCCCAGTTTACACACTCACTCCCCTCCCAGTTTACACACTCCCTGCTCTCCCAGTTTACACACTCCCTCCCCTCCCAGTTTACACACTCACTCCCATCCCAGTTTACACACTCCCTCCTCTCCCAGTTTACACACTCACTCCTCTCCCAGTTTACACACTCACTCCCCTCCCAGTTTACACACTCCCTGCTCTCCCAGTTTACACACTCACTCCGCTCCCAGTTTACACACTCACTCCTCTCCCAGTTTACACACTCACTCCTCTCCCAGTTTACACACTCCCTCCCCTCCCAGTTTACACACTCCCTGCTCTCCCAATTTACACACTCACTGCTCTCCCAGTTTACACACTCACTCCTCTCCCAGTTTACACACTCACTCCCCTCCCAGTTTACACACTCACTCCCCTCCCAGTTTACACACTCCCTGCTCTCCCAGTTTACACACTCCCTGCTCTCCCAGTTTACACACTCACTCCTCTCCCAGATTACACACTCCCTCCCCTCCCAGTTTACACACTCCCTCCTCTCCCAGTTTACACACTCCCTCCTCTCCCAGTTTACACACTCCCTCCCCTCCCAGTTTACACACTCACTGCCCTCCCAGTTTACACACTCACTCCCCACACAGTTTACACACTCCCTCCTCTCCCAGTTTACACACTCACTCCTCTCCCAGTTTACACATTCACTCCCCTCCCAGTTTACACGCTCCCTGCTATCCCAGTTTACAAACTCCCTGCTCTCCCAGTTTACACACTCACTCCTCTCCCAGTTTACACACTCACTCCTCACCCAGTTTACACACTCACTCCCCTCCCAGTTTACACACTTCCTGCTCTCCCAGTTTACACACTCACTCCTCTCCCAGTTTACCCACTCACTACTCTCACAGTTTACAGACTCACTCCCCTCCCAGTTTACACACTCCCTCCTCTCCCAGTTTACACACTCACTCCTCTCCCAGTTTACACACTCACTCCCTTCCAGTTTACACGCTCCCTGCTCTCCCAGTTTACACACTCCCTGCTCTCCCAGTTTACACACTCACTCCTCTCCCAGTTTACACACTCACTCCTCTCCCAGTTTACACACTCACTCCCCTCCCAGTTTACACACTCACTGCCCTCCCAGTTTACACACTCCCTGCTCTCCCAGTTTACACACTCCCTGCTCTCCCAGTTTACACACTCACTCCTCTCCCAGTTTACACACTCCCTCCTCTCCCAGTTTACACACTCCCTCCTCTCCCAGTTTACACACTCCCTCCCTCCCAGTTTACACACTCACTGCCCTCCCAGTTTACACACTCACTCCCCTCCCAGTTTACACACTCCCTCCTCTCCCAGTTTACACACTCACTCCTCTCCCAGTTTACACATTCACTCCCCTCCCAGTTTACACGCTCCCTGCTCTCCCAGTTTACACACTCCCTGCTCTCCCAGTTTACACACTCACTCCTCTCCCAGTTTACACACTCACTCCTCTCCCAGTTTACACACTCACTCCCCTCCCAGTTTACACACTTCCTGCTCTCCCAGTTTACAAACTCCCTGCTCTCCCAGTTTACACACTCACTCCTCTCCCAGTTTACACACTCACTCCCCTCCCAGTTTACACACTCACTCCCCTCCCAGTTTACACACTCACTCCTCTCCCAGTTTACACACTCACTCCTCTCCCAGTTTACACACTCACTCCCCTCCCAGTTTACACACTCACTCCTCTCCCAGTTTACACACTCCCTGCTCTCCCAGTTTACACACTCACTCCTCTCCCAGTTTACACACTCACTCCTCTCCCAGTTTACACACTCACTCCCCTCCCAGTTTACACACTCCCTGCTCTCCCAGTTTACACACTCACTCCTCTCCCAGTTTACACACTCACCCCTCTCCCAGTTTACACACTCACTCCTCTCCCAGTTTACACACTCACTGCTCTCCCAGTTTACACACTCCCTCCCCTCCAGTTTACACACTCACTCCTCTCCCAGTTTACACACTCACTCCTCTCCCAGTTTACACACTCACTCCTCTCCCAGTTAACACACTCCCTGCTCTCCCAGTTTACACACTCACTGCTCTCCCAGTTTACACACTCACTCCTCTCCCAGTTTACACACTCCCTCCTCTCCCAGTTTACACACTCCCTCCCCTCCCAGTTTACACACTCACTGCCCTCCCAGTTTACACACTCACTCCCCTCCCAGTTTACACACTCCCTCCTCTCCCAGTGTACACACTCACTGCTCTCCCAGTTTACACATTCACTCCCCTCCCAGTTTACACGCTCCCTGCTCTCCCAGTTTACACACTCCCTGCTCTCCCAGTTTACACACTCACTCCTCTCCCAGTTTACACACTCACTCCTCTCCCAGTTTACACACTCACTCCCCTCCCAGTTTACACACTTCCTGCTCTCCCAGTTTACACACTCACTCCTCTCCCAGTTTACACACTCACTACTCTCCCAGTTTACACACTCACTTCCCTCCCAGTTTACACACTCACTCCCTTCCCAGTTTACACACTCCCTCCTCTCCCAGATTACACACTTACTCCCCTCCCAGTTTACACGCTCCCTGCTCTCCCAGTTTACACACTCCCTGCTCTCCCAGTTTACACACTCACTCCCCTCCCAGTTTACACACTCCCTGCTCTCCCAGTTTACACACTCCCTGCTCTCCCAGTTTACACACTCACTCCTCTCCCAGTTTACACACTCCCTCCCCTCCCAGTTTACACACTCCCTCCTCTCCCAGTTTACACACTCCCTCCTCTCCCAGTTTACACACTCCCTCCCCTCCCAGTTTACACACTCACTGCCCTCCCAGTTTACACACTCACTCCCCTCCCAGTTTACACACTCCCTCCTCTCCCAGTTTACACACTCACTGCTCTCCCAGTTTACACATTCACTCCCCTCCCAGTTTACATGCTCCCTGCTCTCCCAGTTTACACACTCCCTGCTCTCCCAGTTCACACACTCACTCCTCTCCCAGTTTACACACTCACTCCTCTCCCAGTTTACACACTCACTCCCCTCCCAGTTTACACACTTCCTGCTCTCCCAGTTTACACACTCACTCCTCTCCCAGTTTACACACTCACTACTCTCCCAGTTTACACACTCACTCCCCTCCCAGTTTACACACTCACTCCCCTCCCAGTTTACACACTCCCTCCTCTCCCAGTTTACACACTCACTCCCCTCCCAGTTTACACGCTCCCTGCTCTCCCAGTTTACACACTCCCTGCTCTCCCAGTTTACACACTCACTCCTCTCCCAGTTTACACACTCACTCCTCTCCCAGTTTACACACTCACTCCTCTCCCAGTTTACACACTCCCTGCTCTCCCAGTTTACACACTCACTCCTCTCCCAGTTTACACACTCACTCCTCCCCCAGTTTACACACTCACTCCTCTCCCAGTTTACACACTCACTCCTCTCCCAGTTTACA
The DNA here is from genome assembly GCA_030390025.1 of Squalus acanthias. NCBI lineage: Eukaryota > Metazoa > Chordata > Chondrichthyes > Squaliformes > Squalidae > Squalus > Squalus acanthias. Next base: position 313,796 of record JASTWF010000400.1, read on the forward strand.
CACTCCCTGCTCTCCCAGTTTACACACTCACTCCTCTCCCAGTTTACACACTCACTCCTCTCCCAGTTTACACACTGACTCCTCTCCCAATTTACACACTCACTGCTCTCCCAGTTTACACACTCCCTCCCCTCCCAGTTTACACACTCCCTGCTCTCCCAATTTACACACTCACTACTCTCCCAGTTTACACACTCACTCCTCTCCCAGTTTACACACTCCCTGCTCTCCCAGTTTACACACTCACTGCTCTCCCAGTTTACACACTCACTCCCCTCCCAGTTTACACGCTCCCTGCTCTCCCAGTTTACACACTCCCTGCTCTCCCAGTTTACACACTCACTCCTCTCCCAGTTTACACACTCACTCCTCTCCCAGTTTACACACTCACTCCCCTCCCAGTTTACACACTTCCTGCTCTCCCAGTTTACACACTCACTCCTCTCCCAGTTTACACACTCACTACTCTCCCAGTTTACACACTCACTCCCCTCCCAGTTTACACACTCACTCCCCTCCCAGTTTACACACTCCCTCCTCTCCCAGTTTACACACTCACTCCTCTCCCAGTTTACACACTCACTCCCCTCCCAGTTTACACGCTCCCTGCTCTCCCAGTTTACACACTCCCTGCTCTCCCAGTTTACACACTCACTGCTCTCCCAGTTTACACACTCACTCCCCTCCCAGTTTACACACTCACTCCCCTCCCAGTTTACACACTCCCTCCTCTCCCAGTTTACACACTCACTCCTCTCCCAGTTTACACACTCACTCCCCTCCCAGTTTACACGCTCCCTGCTCTCCCAGTTTACACACTCCCTGCTCTCCCAGTTTACACACTCACTCCTCTCCCAGTTTACACACTCACTCCTCTCCCAGTTTACACACTCACTCCTCTCCCAGTTTACACACTCCCTGCTCTCCCAGTTTACACACTCACTCCTCTCCCAGTTTACACACTCACTCCTCTCCCAGTTTACACACTGACTCCTCTCCCAATTTACACACTCACTGCTCTCCCAGTTTACACACTCCCTCCCCTCCCAGTTTACACACTCCCTGCTCTCCCAATTTACACACTCACTACTCTCCCAGTTTACACAATCACTCCTCTCCCAGTTTACACACTCCCTGCTCTCCCAGTTTAAACACTCACTGCTCTCCCAGTTTACACACTCACTCCCCTCCCAGTTTACACGCTCCCTGCTCTCCCAGTTTACACACTCCCTGCTCTCCCAGTTTACACACTCACTCCTCTCCCAGTTTACACACTCACTCCTCTCCCAGTTTACACACTCACTCCCCTCCCAGTTTACACACTTCCTGCTCTCCCAGTTTACACACTCACTCCTCTCCCAGTTTACACACTCACTACTCTCCCAGTTTACACACTCACTCCCCTCCCAGTTTACACACTCACTCCCCTCCCAGTTTACACACTCCCTCCTCTCCCAGTTTACACACTCACTCCTCTCCCAGTTTACACACTCACTCCCCTCCCAGTTTACACGCTCCCTGCTCTCCCAGTTTACACACTCCCTGCTCTCCCAGTTTACACACTCACTCCTCTCCCAGTTTACACACTCACTCCTCTCCCAGTTTACACACTCACTCCTCTCCCAGTTTACACACTCACTCCCCTCCCAGTTTACACACTCCCTGCTCTCCCAGTTTACACACTCACTCCTCTCCCAGTTTACACACTCACTCCTCTCCCAGTTTACACACTGACTCCTCTCCCAGTTTACACACTCACTGCTCTCCCAGTTTACACACTCCCTCCCCTCCCAGTTTACACACTCCCTGCTCTCCCAATTTACACACTCACTACTCTCCCAGTTTACACACTCACTCCTCTCCCAGTTTACACACTCCCTGCTCTCCCAGTTTACACACTCACTGCTCTCCCAGTTTACACACTCACTCTTCTCCCAGTTTACACACGCACTCCCCTCCCAGTTTACACACTCACTCCCCTCCCAGTTTACACACTCCCTGCTCTCCCAGTTTACACACTCACTCGTCTCCCAGTTTACACACTCACTCCCCTCCCAGTTTACACACTCCCTGCTCTCCCAGTTTACACACTCACTCCTCTCCCAGTTTACACACTCCCTCCCCTCCCAGTTTACACACTCATTCCTCTCCCAGTTTACACACTCACTCCCCTCCCAGTTTACACACTCCCTCCTCTCCCAGTTTACACACTTTCTCCCCTCCCAGTTTACACACTCACTCCCCTCCCAGTTTACACACTCACTCCCCTCCCAGTTTACACACTCACTCCCCTCCCAGTTTACACACTCCCTCCTCTCCCAGTTTACACACTCGCTCCTCTCCCAGTTTACACACTCACTCCCCTCCCAGTTTACACGCTCCCTGCTCTCCCAGTTTACACACTCCCTGCTCTCCCAGTTTACACACTCACTCCTCTCCCAGTTTACACACTCACTCCTCTCCCCGTTTACACACTCACTCCCCTCCCAGTTTACACACTCACCCCCTCCCAGTTTACACACTCACTCCTCTCCCAGTTTACACACTCACTCCCCTCCCAGTTTACACACTCAGTCCCCTCCCAGTTTACACACTCACTCGCCTCCCAGTTTACACACTCACTCCCCTCCCAGTTTACACACTCACTCCTCTCCCAGTTTACACACTCACTCCTCTCCCAGTTTACACACTCACTCCTCTCCCAGTTTACACACTCGCTCCCCTCCCAGTTTACACACTCCCTGCTCTCCCAGTTTACACACTCACTCCTCTCCCAGTTTACACACTCACTCCTCTCCCAGTTTACACACTGACTCCTCTCCCAGTTTACACACTCACTGCTCTCCCAGTTTACACACTCCCTCCCCTCCCAGTTTACACACTCCCTGCTCTCCCAATTTACACACTCACTACTCTCCCAGTTTACACACTCACTCCTCTCCCTGTTTACACACTCCCTGCTCTCCCAGTTTACACACTCACTGCTCTCCCAGTTTACACACTCACTCCCCTCCCAGTTTACACGCTCCCTGCTCTCCCAGTTTACACACTCCCTGCTCTCCCAGTTTACACACTCACTCCTCTCCCAGTTTACACACTCACTCCTCTCCCAGTTTACACACTCACTCCCCTCCCAGTTTACACACTTCCTGCTCTCCCAGTTTACACACTCACTCCTCTCCCAGTTTACACACTCACTACTCTCCCAGTTTACACACTCACTCCCCTCCCAGTTTACACACTCACTCCCCTCCCAGTTTACACACTCCCTCCTCTCCCAGTTTACACACTCACTCCTCTCCCAGTTTACACACTCACTCCCCTCCCAGTTTACACGCTCCCTGCTCTCCCAGTTTACACACTCCCTGCTCTCCCAGTTTACACACTCACTCCTCTCCCAGTTTACACACTCACTCCTCTCCCAGTTTACACACTCACTCCTCTCCCAGTTTACACACTCACTGCTCTCCCAGTTTACACACTCCCTCCCCTCCCAGTTTACACACTCCCTGCTCTCCCAGTTTACACACTCACTGCTCTCCCAGTTTACACACTCACTCCTCTCCCAGTTTACACACTCACTGCTCTCCCAGTTTACACACTCACTCCTCTCCCAGTTTACACACTCACTCCCCTCCCAGTTTACACACTCCCTGCTCTCCCAATTTACACACTCACTACTCTCCCAGTTTACACACTCACTCCTCTCCCAGTTTACACACTCCCTGCTCTCCCAGTTTACACACTCACTCCTCTCCCAGTTTACACACTCACCCCTCTCCCACTTTACACACTGACTCCTCTCCCAGTTTACACACTCACTGCTCTCCCAGTTTACACACTCACTCCCCTCCCAGTTTACACACTCACTCCTCTCCCAGTTTACACACTCACTCCTCTCCCAGTTTACACACTCACTCCTCTCCCAGTTACACACTCCCTCCTCTCCCAGTTTACACACTCACTGCTCTCCCAGTTTACACACTCACTCCTCTCCCAGTTTACACACTCCCTCCTCTCCCAGTTTACACACTCCCTCCCCTCCCAGTTTACACACTCACTGCCCTCCCAGTTTACACACTCACTCCCCTCCCAGTTTACACACTCCCTCCTCTCCCAGTGTACACACTCACTGCTCTCCCAGTTTACACGCTCCCTGCTCTCCCAGTTTACACACTCCCTGCTCTCCCAGTTTACACACTCACTCCTCTCCCAGTTTACACACTCACTCCTCTCCCAGTTTACACACTCACTCCTCTCCCAGTTTACACACTCACTGCTCTCCCAGTTTACACACTCCCTCCCCTCCCAGTTTACACACTCCCTGCTCTCCCAATTTACACACTCACTCCTCTCCCAGTTTACACACTCACTCCTCTCCCAGTTTACACACTCCCTGCTCTCCCAGTTTACACACTCACTCCTCTCCCAGTTTACACACTCCCTCCCCTCCCAGTTTACACACTCCCTGCTCTCCCAATTTACACACTCACTACTCTCCCAGTTTACACACTCACTCCTCTCCCAGTTTACACACTCCCTGCTCTCCCAGTTTACACACTCACTCCTCTCCCAGTTTACACACTCACCCTCTCCCAGTTTACACACTCACTCCTCTCCAGTTTACACACTCACTCCTCTCCCAGTTTACACACTCACTCCCTCCCAGTTTACACACTCACTCCCCTCCCAGTTTACACACTCACTCCCCTCCCAGTTTACACACTCACTCCCCTCCCAGTTTACACACTCACTCCTCTCCCAGTTTACACACTCACTCCTCTCCAGTTTACACACTCACTCCTCTCCCAGTTTACACACTCCTGCCTCTCCCAGTTTACACACTCACTCCCTCCCAGTTTACACACTCCCCCCTCCCAGTTTACACACTCACTCCCCTCCCAGTTTACACACTCACTCCCCTCCCAGTTTACACACTCACTCCCCTCCAGTTTACACACTCACTCCTCTCCCAGTTTACACACTCACTCCTCTCCCAGTTTACACACTCACTCCCCTCCCAGTTTACACACTCCTCCTCTCCCAGTTTACACACTCACTCCTCTCCCAGTTTACACACTCACTCCTCTCCCAGTTTACACACTCACTCCTCTCCCAGTTTACACACTCACTCCCCTCCCCAGTTTACACACTCACTCTCTCCCAAGTTTACACACTCACTCCCTCCCAGGTTTACACACTCACTCCTCTCCCAGTTTACACACTCACTTCCTCTCCAGTTACACACTCACTGCTCTCCCAGTTTACACACTCACTCCTCTCCCAGTGTACACACTCCCTCCTCTCCCAGTTTACACACTCACTCCCCCTCCAGTTTACACACTCCCTCCTCTCCCAGTTTACACACTCACTCCTCTCCCAGTTTACACACTCACTCCCCTCCCAGTTTACACACTCCTCCTTCCCAGTTTACACACTCACTCCTCTCCCAGTTTACACACTCACTCCCCTCCCAGTTTACACACTCCCTCCTCTCCACGTTTACACACTCACTCCTCTCCCCAGTTTACACACTCCCCTCCCACTCCCAGTATAACACTCCCTCCCCTCCAGTTTACACACTCACTCCCCTCCCAGTTTACACACTCACTCCCCTCCCAGTTTACACACTCCCTCCTCTCCAGTTTACACACTCACTCCTCTCCCAGTTTACACACTCACTCCCCTCCCAGTTTACACACTCCCTGCTCTCCCAGTTTACACACTCCCTCCTCTCCCAGTTTACACACTCACTCCTCTCCCAGTTTACACACTCACTCCTCTCCCAGTTTACACACTCACTCCCCTCCCAGTTTACACACTTCCTGCTCTCCCAGTTTACACACTCACTCCTCTCCCAGTTTACACACTCACTACTCTCCCAGTTTACACACTCACTCCCCTCCCAGTTTACACACTCACTCCCCTCCCAGTTTACACACTCCCTCCTCTCCCAGTTTACACACTCACTCCCCTCCCAGTTTACACACTCCCTGCTCTCCCAGTTTACACACTCCTGCTCTCCCAGTTTACACACTCACTCCTCTCCCAGTTTACACACTCACTCCTCTCCCAGTTTACACACTCACTCCTCTCCCAGTTTACACACTCCCTGCTCTCCCAGTTTACACACTCACTCCTCTCCCAGTTTACACACTCACTCTCCTCCCAGTTTACACACTCACTCCTCTCCCAGTTTACACACTCACTCCCCTCCCAGTTTACACACTCACTCCCTCCCAGTTTACACACTCACTCCTCTCCCAGTTTACACACTCACTCCTCTCCCAGTTTACACACTCACTCCCTCCCAGTTTACACACTCACTCCTCTCCCAGTTTACACACTCACTCCCTCCCAGTTTACACACTCACTCCTCTCCCAGTTTACACACTCACTCCTCTCCCAGTTTACACACTCACTCCCTCCCAGTTTACACACTCACTCCTCTCCCAGTTTACACACTCCCTGCTCTCCCAGTTTACACACTCACTCCTCTCCCAGTTTACACACTCACTCCCTCCCAGTTTACACACTCACTCTCTCCCAGTTTACACACTCACTGCTCTCCCAGTTTACACACTCACTCCTCTCCCAGTTTACACACTCACTCCTCTCCCAGTTTACACACTCACTCCCCTCCCAGTTTACACACTCACTCCTCTCCCAGTTTACACACTCACTCCTCTCCCAGTTTACACACTCACTCCCCTCCCAGTTTACACACTCACTCCCTCCCAGTTTACACACTCACTCCCCTCCCAGTTTACACACTCCCTCCTCTCCCAGTTTACACACTCACTCCCTCCCAGTTTACACACTCACTCCCCTCCCAGTTTACACACTCCCTGCTCTCCCAGTTTACACACTCACTCCTCTCCCAGTTTACACACTCACTCCTCTCCCAGTTTACACACTCACTCCCCTCCCAGTTTACACACTCACTCCCCTCCCAGTTTACACACTCCCTCCTCTCCCAGTTTACACACTCACTCCTCTCCCAGTTTACACACTCACTCCCCTCCCAGTTTACACACTCCCTGCTCTCCCAGTTTACACACTCACTCCTCTCCCAGTTTACACACTCACTCCTCTCCCAGTTTACACACTCACTCCTCTCCAGTTTACACACTCACTCCTCTCCCAGTTTACACACTCTCCTGCTCTCCCAGTTTACACACTCACTCCTCTCCCAGTTTTACACACTCACTCCTCCTCCCAGTTTACACACTCACTCCTCTCCAGTTTACACACTCACTGCTCTCCCAGTTTACACACTCACTCCCCTCCCAGTTTACACACTCACTCTCTCCCAGTTTACACACTCACTCCTCTCCCAGTTTACACACTCACTCCTCTCCCAGTTTACACACTCACTGCTCTCCCAGTTTACACACTCACTCCTCTCCCAGTTTACACACTCACTCCTCTCCCAGTTTACACACTCACTGCTCTCCCAGTTTACACACTCACTGCTCTCCCAGTTTACACACTCACTCCTCTCCCAGTTTACACACTCCCTCCTCTCCCAGTTTACACACTCACTCCTCTCCCAGTTTACACACTCCCTGCTCCTCCCAGTTTACACACTCACATCCTCTCCCAGTTTACACACTCACTCCTCCCAGTTACACACTCACTCCCCTCCCAGTTTACACACTCACTCCCCTCCCAGTTTACACACTCACTCCTCTCCCAGTTTACACACTCACTCCTCTCCCAGTTTACACACTCACTCCCCTCCCAGTTTACACACTCCCTCCTCTCCCAGTTTACACACTCCCTGCTCTCCAGTTTACACACTCACTCCTCTCACTCTCCCAGTTTACACACTCACTCCTCTCCCAGTTTACACACTCATCCTCTCCCAGTTTACACACTCACTCCCCTCCCAGTTTACACACTCACTGCTCTCCCAGTTTACACACTCACTCCTCTCCCAGTTTACACACTCACTCCTCTCCCAGTTTACACACTCACTCCTCTCCCAGTTTACACACTCACTGCTCTCCCAGTTTACACACTCCCTCCCCTCCCAGTTTACACACTCCCTGCTCTCCCAGTTTACACACTCACTCCTCTCCCAGTTTACACACTCACTCCTCTCCCAGTTTACACACTCCCTGCTCTCCCAGTTTACACACTCACTGCTCTCCCAGTTTACACACTCACTCTTCTCCCAGTTTACACACTCACTCCCCTCCCAGTTTACACACTCACTCCCCTCCCAGTTTACACACTCCCTGCTCTCCCAGTTTACACACTCACTCCTCTCCCAGTTTACACACTCACTCCCCTCCCAGTTTACACACTCCCTGCTCTCCCAGTTTACACACTCACTCCTCTCCCAGTTTACACACTCCCTCCCCTCCCAGTTTACACACTCATTCCTCTCCCAGTTTACACACTCACTCCCCTCCCAGTTTACACACTCCCTCCTCTCCCAGTTTACACACTTCTCCCCTCCCAGTTTACACACTCACTCCCCTCCAGTTTACACACTCACTCCCCTCCCAGTTTACACACTCACTCCCCTCCCAGTTTACACACTCCCTCCTCTCCCAGTTTACACACTCACTCCTCTCCCAGTTTACACACTCACTCCCCTCCCAGTTTACACGCTCCCTGCTCTCCCAGTTTACACACTCCCTGCTCTCCCAGTTTACACACTCACTCCTCTCCCAGTTTACACACTCACTCCTCTCCCCAGTTTACACACTCACTCCCCCTCCCAGTTTACACACTCACCCCTCCCAGTTTACACACTCACTCCTCTCCCAGTTTACACACTCACTCCCCTCCCAGTTTACACACTCACTCCCCTCCCAGTTTACACACTCACTCTCCTCCCAGTTTACACACTCACTCCCCTCCCAGTTTACACACTCCCTCCTCTCCCAGTTTACACACTCACTCCTCTCCCAGTTTACACACTCACTCCCCTCCCAGTTTACACACTCCCTCCTCTCCCAGTTTACACACTCCCTGCCTCTCCCAGTTTACACACTCACTCTCTCCCAGTTTACACACTCACTCCTCTCCCAGTTTACACACTACACTCCTCTCCCAGTTTACACACTCACTCCTCTCCCAGTTTACACACTCCCTCCCCTCCCAGTTTACACACTCACTCCCTCCCAGTTTACCCACTCCCTCCCCTCCCAGTTTACACACTCACTCCTCTCCCAGTTTACACACTCACTCCTCTCCCAGTTTACACACTCCCTGCTCTCCCAGTTTACACACTCACTGCTCTCCCAGTTTACACACTCACTCCCCTCCCAGTTTACACGCTCCCTGCTCTCCCAGTTTACACACTCCCTGCTCTCCCAGTTTACACACTCACTCCTCTCCCAGTTTACACACTCACTCCTCTCCCAGTTTACACACTCACTCCCCTCCCAGTTTACACACTTCCTGCTCTCCCAGTTTACACACTCACTCCTCTCCCAGTTTACACACTCACTACTCTCCCAGTTTACACACTCACTCCCCTCCCAGTTTACACACTCACTCCCCTCCCAGTTTACACACTCCCTCCTCTCCCAGTTTACACACTCACTCCTCTCCCAGTTTACACACTCACTCCCCTCCCAGTTTACACGCTCCCTGCTCTCCCAGTTTACACACTCCCTGCTCTCCCAGTTTACACACTCACTCCTCTCCCAGTTTACACACTCACTCCTCTCCCAGTTTACACACTCACTCCTCTCCCAGTTTACACACTCACTGCTCTCCCAGTTTACACACTCCCTCCCCTCCCAGTTTACACACTCCCTGCTCTCCCAGTTTACACACTCACTACTCTCCCAGTTTACACACTCACTCCTCTCCCAGTTTACACACTCCCTGCTCTCCCAGTTTACACACTCCCTGCTCTCCCAGTTTACACACTCACTGCTCTCCCAGTTTACACACTCACTCTTCTCCCAGTTTACACACTCACTCCCCTCCCAGTTTACACACTCACTCCCCTCCCAGTTTACACACTCCCTGCTCTCCCAGTTTACACACTCAATCCTCTCCCAGTTTACACACTCACTCCCCTCCTAGTTTACACACTCCCTGCTCTCCCAGTTTACACACTCACTCCTCTCCCAGTTTACACACTCCCTCCCCTCCCAGTTTACACACTCATCCCTCTCCCAGTTTACACACTCACTCCCCTCCCAGTTTACACACTCCCTCCTCTCCCAGTTTACACACTTTCTCCCCTCCCAGTTTACACACTCATTCCCCTCCCAGTTTACACACTCACTCTCCTCCCAGTTTACACACTCACTCCCCTCCCAGTTTACACACTCCCTCCTCTCCCAGTTTACACACTCGCTCCTCTCCCAGTTTACACACTCACTCCCCTCCCAGTTTACACGCTCCCTGCTCTCCCAGTTTACACACTCCCTGCTCTCCCAGTTTACACACTCACTCCTCTCCCAGTTTACACACTCACTCCTCTCCCAGTTTACACACTCACTCCCCTCCCAGTTTACACACTCACCCCCTCCCAGTTTACACACTCACACCTCTCCCAGTTTACACACTCACTCCCCTCCCAGTTTACACACTCACTCCCCTCCCAGTTTACACACTCACTCTCTTCCCAGTTTACACACTCACTCCCCTCCCAGTTTACACACTCCCTCCTCTCCCAGTTTACACACTCACTCCTCTCCCAGTTTACACACTCACTCCCCTCCCAGTTTACACGCTCCCTGCTCTCCCAGTTTACACACTCCCTGCTCTCCCAGTTTACACACTCACTCCTCTCCCAGTTTACACACTCACTGCTCTCCCAGTTTACACACTCACTCCCCTCCCAGTTTACACACTCACTCCCCTCCCAGTTTACACACTCCCTGCTCTCCCAGTTTACACACTCCCTGCTCTCCCAGTTTACACACTCACTCCTCTCCCAGTTTACACACTCCCTCCCCTCCCAGTTTACACACTCCCTCCTCTCCCAGTTTACACACTCACTCCTCTCCCAGTTTACACACTCCCTCCCCTCCCAGTTTACACACTCACTGCCCTCCCAGTTTACACACTCACTCCCCTCCCAGTTTACACACTCCCTCATCTCCCAGTTTACACACTCACTCCTCTCACAGTTTACACATTCACTCCCCTCCCAGTTTACAGGCTCCCTGCTCTCCCAGTTTACACACTCCCTGCTCTCCCAGTTTACACACTCACTCCTCTCCCAGTTTACACACTCACTCCTCTCCCAGTTTACACACTCACTCCCCTCCCAGTTTACACTCTTCCTGCTCTCCCAGTTTACACACTCACTCCTCTCCCAGTTTACACACTCACTACTCTCCAGTTTACACACTCACTCCCTCCCAGTTTACACACTCACTCCCCTCCCAGTTTACACACTCCCTCCTCTCCCAGTTACACACTCACTCCCTCCCAGTTTACACACTCACTCCCCTCCCAGTTTACACGCTCCCTGCTCTCCCAGTTTACACACTCCTGCTCTCCCCAGTTTACACACTCCTGCTCTCCCAGTTTACACACTCACTCCCCTCCCAGTTTACACACTCACTCCTCTCCCAGTTTACACACTCACTGCTCTCCCAGTTTACACACTCCCTCCTCTCCCAGTTTACACACTCCCTCCTCTCCCATTTACACACTCACTCCTCTCCCAGTTTACACACTCCCTCCTCTCCCAGTTTACACACTCACTGCTCTCCCAGTTTACACACTCACTCTCTCCCAGTTTACACACTCCCTGCTCTCCCAGTTTACACACTCACTCCTCTCCCCATTTTACACACTCACCTCCCTCCCAGTTTACACACTCACTCCCCTCCCAGTTTACACACTCCTCCTCTCCCAGTTTACACACTCACTCCTCTCCCAGTTTACACACTCACTCCCCTCCCAGTTTACACACTCCCTGCTCTCCCAGTTTACACACTCACTCCTCTCCAGTTTACACACTCCCTCCCCTCCCAGTTTACACACTCACTCCTCTCCCAGTTTACACACTCACTCCTCTCCCAGTTTACACACTCCTGCTCTCCCAGTTTACACACTCACTCCTCTCCAGTTTACACACTCACTCTCTCCCAGTTTACACACTCACTCCCCTCCCAGTTTACACACTCACTCCCCTCCCAGTTTACACACTCCCTCCTCTCCCAGTTTACACACTCACTCCCCTCCCAGTTTACACACTCA
>JASTWF010000400.1:326102-341102 GCA_030390025.1 Squalus acanthias
CTCCCAGTTTACACACTCCCTCCCTCCCAGTTTACACACTCCCTCCTCTCCCAGTTTACACACTCACTCCTCTCCCAGTTTACACACTCACTCCTCTCCAGTTTACACACTCACTCCCTCCCAGTTTACACACTCACTCCTCTCCCAGTTTACACACTCACTCCTCTCCCAGTTTACACACTCACTCCTCTCCCAGTTTACACACTCACTCCTCTCCCAGTTTACACACTCACTCCTCTCCCAGTTTACACACTCCCTCCCTCCCAGTTTACACACTCACTCTCCTCCCAGTTTACACACTCACTCCTCTCCCAGTTTACACACTCACTCCCCTCCCAGTTTACACACTCACTCCTCTCCCAGTTTACACACTCACTCCCCTCCCAGTTTACACACTCACTCCTCTCCCAGTTTACACACTCCCTCCCTCCCAGTTTACACACTCACTCCTCTCCCAGTTTACACACTCACTCCTCTCCCAGTTTACACACTCACTCCTCTCCCAGTTTACACACTCACTCCCCTCCCAGTTTACACACTCACTCCTCTCCCAGTTTACACACTCCCTCCCCTCCCAGTTTACACACTCACTCCCCTCCCAGTTTACACACTCACTCCCCTCCCAGTTTACACACTCACTCCCTACCAGTTTACACACTCACTCCCCTCCCAGTTTACACACTCACTCCCCTCCCAGTTTACACACTCACTCCCCTCCCAGTTTACACACTCACTCCCCTCCCAGTTTACACACTCACTCCCCTCCCAGTTTACACACTCACTCCTCTCCCAGTTTACACACTCACTCCTCTCCCAGTTTACACACTCACTCCTCTCCCAGTTTACACACTCACTCCTCTCTTGGTTTACACACTCCCTGCTCTCCCAGTTTACACACTCCCTGCCCTCCCAGGTTACACACTCACTCCTCTCCCAGTTTACACACTCACTCCTCTCCCAGTTTACACACTCACTCCTCTCCCAGTTTACACACTCACTGCTCTCCCAGTTTACACACTCACTCCTCTCCCAGTTTACACACTCACTCCCCTCCCAGTTTACACACTCACTCCTCTCCCAGTTTAAACACTCCCCCCCCTCCCAGTTTACACACTCACTCCCCTCCCAGTTTACACACTCACCCCCCTCCCAGTTTACACACTCACTCTCCTCCCAGTTTACACACTCACTCCCCTCCCAATTAACACACTCACTCCTCTCCCAGTTTACACACTCACTTCCCTCCTTGTTTACACACTCAATCTCCTCCCAGTTTACACACTCACTCCCCTCTCAGTTTACACACTCACTCCCCTCCCAGTTTACACACTCACTCCTCTCCCAGTTTACACACTCACTCCCCTCCCAGTTTACACACTCACTCCCCTCCCAGTTTACACACTCACTCCCCTCCCAGTTTACACACTCACTCCTCTCCCAGTTTACACACTCACTCCCCTCCCAGTTTACACACTCACTCCTCTCCCAGTTTACACACTCCCTGCTCTCCCAGTTTACACACTCACTCCTCTCCCAGTTTACACACTCACTGCTCTCCCAGTTTACACACTCCCTGCTCTCCCAGTTTACACACTCACTCTTCTCCCAGTTTACACACTCACTGCTCTCCCAGTTTACACACTCACTCCTCTCCCAGTTTACACACTCACTCCCCTCCCAGTTTACACACTCACTCCTCTGCCAGTTTACACACTCCCTCCCCTCCCAGTTTACACACTCTCTCCCCTCCCAGTTTACACACTCACTCCCCTCCCAGTTTACACACTCACTCCCCTCCCAGTTTACACACTCACTGCCCTCCCAGTTTACACACTCACTCCCCTCCCAATGTACACACTCACTCCTCTCCCAGTTTACACACTCACTCCCCTACCAGTTTACACATTCACTCCTCTCCCAGTTTACACATTCACTCCTCTCCCAGTTTACACACTCACTCCCCTCCCAGTTTACACACTCAATCCCCTCCCAGTTTACACACTCACTCCCCTCCCAGTTTACACACTCACTCCTCTCCCAGTTTACACACTCACTCCTCTCCCAGTTTACACACTCACTCCTCTCCCCGTTTACACACTCACTCCTCTCCCAGTTTACACACTCACTCCTCTCCCAGTTTACACACTCACTCCCCTCCCAGTTTACACACTCACTCTCCTCCCAGTTTACACACTCACTCCCCTCCCAATTAACACACTCACTCCTCTCCCAGTTTACACACTCACTCCCCTCCCTGTTTACACACTCACTCCCCTCCCAGTTTACACACTCACTCCTCTCCCAGTTTACACTCACTCCCCTCCCAGTTTACACACTCACTCCCCTCCCAGTTTACACACTCACTCCCCTCCCAGTTTACACACTCACTCCCCTCCCAGTTTACACACTCACTCCCCTCCCAGCTTACACACTCACTCCCCTCCCAGTTTACACACTCACTCCCCTCCCAGTTTACACACTCACTCCCCTCCCAGCTTACACATAACCCGGACTCCAAAGTTAGCACCAAACTCAAGTAACTTTTCAAAATCCTCTCCACAGAAATCAGCAATATATTTATTCAGAATCTCTTTACACTGACACATTCTATCAGAATCAAAACCGGCCGTGCAGTCCCAGACCGGAGTGAATCCTTCCTTTTTACCCGCTGTGTGTACTGTACATGTACAGGAGCTGACACTGAGACACACTCGGGTGAATAAATTCCCTCCCAGCCGATGTTTGTTCCTCTTATCAGTCACTCGGTGGCTCCCTGTTCAGCACAAGTTCAGTTGTGATTGTTGCTGTTAATAGATGTTTGCCTTTAATAAACTGTATCATTCCTGGTGACAGACTTTGATGACACTCCTCGGCCGTTCATTCACTCTGCAGGAATGTGAGCAGGAGCTGAGTGAGAACAGGGGCTGTATGAGTGTGAACGGGGGTGGTATAAGTGTGATCAGGGGTGGTAGGAGTGTGAACAGGAGTGGGATGAGTGTGAGCAGGGGTGGTAGGAGTGTGAACAGGTGTGGTATGAGTGTGCATGGGGCGGTATGAGTGTGAGCAGGAGTGGTATGAGTGTGAACAGGGGTAGTATGAGTGTGAGCAGGGGTGATATGAGTGTGAATGGGGCGGTATGAGTGTGAACAGGGTGGTATGATTGTGAGCAGTGGTGGTATGAGTGTGAACAGGGATGCTATGATTGTGAGCAGCGGTGCTATGATTGTGGGCAGGGGTGGTATGATTGTGAGCAGTGGTGGTATGAGTGTGAGCAGTGGTGGTATGAGTGTGAACAGGGTGGTATGATTGTGAGCAGTGGTGGTATGAGTGTGAACAGGGTGGTATGAGAGTGAGCAGCAGTGGTATGAGTGTGAACAGGGTGGTATGAGTGTGAACAGGTGGTATGAGTGTGAACAGGGTGGTATGAGTGTGAACAGGGTGGTATGAGTGTGAACAGGGTGGTATGAGTGTGAGCAGCGGTGGTGTGAGTGTGAACAGGGTGGTATGAGTGTGAGCAGCGGTGGTATGAGTGTGAGCAGCGGTCTGATGAGTGTGAACAGGGTGGTATGAGTGTGAACAGGGCGGTATGAGTGTGAGCAGGGTGGTATGAGTGTGAACAGGGTGGTATGAGTGTGAGCAGCGGTGGTATGAATGTGAGCAGCGCTGGTATGAGTGTGGATGGGGCAGTATGATTGTGAGCAGTGGTGGTATGAGTGTGAACAGAGTGGTATGAGTGTGAGCAGCGGTGGCATGAGTGTGAGCAGCAGTGGTATGAGTGTGAACAGGGTGGTATGAGTGTGAGCAGCAGTGGTATGAGTGTGAACAGGGTGGTATGATTGAAGGCAGCGCTGGTATGAGTGTGAACAGGGTGGTATGATTGTGAGCAGCGCTGGTATGAGTGTGGATGGGGCAGTATGATTGTGAGCAGTGGTGGTATGAGTGTGAACAGGGTGGTATGAGTGTGAGCAGCGGTGGTATGAATGTGAACGGGGCAGTATGATTGTGAGCAGTGGTGGTATGAGTGTGAGCAGCGGTGGTATGAGTGTGTACGGGGCGGTATGAGTGTGAGCAGTGGTGGTATGAGTGTGAACAGGGTGGTATGAGTGTGAGCAGCGGTGGTATGAGTGTGAACGGGGCGGTATGATTTTGAGCAGCGCTGGTATGAGTGTGAACAGGGTGGTATGAGTGTGAGCAGTGGTGGTATGAGTGTGAACAGGGTGGTATGAGTGTGAGCAGCGGTGGTATGAAGTACAGGCGCTATGTAGGAGAGTGTGAACATCAGCTTTCCGAGTTACAGTTGTGCGCGGTTATTCCTTTATGTCTGTGTGTGTGACGATGTATTTCTGGGAGTTTCTCTTGTGATGGACATTGTGTCTGAACTCAATCTCCACACAGACAGAAATAAAGAGTGTGAGGCCGATTCAGTCTCTGACTCTCTCCAGCTTGAATAGACTGCGTCTTGCTGTTGTCTTCCTATTAGTTACACTCTGCTGATATCATTGTCTAAGTGTGTGCACTATTTAGTGTGTGCCTGAGGATAGTGACCCACATAAAGCTGATAAAGCTCAGTGTCCCCGCAGGCCCCGCTCAGCACAACATTCTGCAGGAACTGCTTTCAGGTTTTTTTCGTCTAATTCCTTCTGCTCTAATTCTCCGCGAGTTTTATGGCAAGTTTTAATTCCCAGTTTCTGCCAACTTTTCCCCGTCTCTGCGTCCTTTATCCTGTCTCATAGCGAAATGAGTCGCTGCAAATCAGCAGCTCTGGTTATACACTCATCGAACGATCCATCACAGGCACAAGCCATTCAGCCCATCACATCTGTGCCGATGCTTCACTCCGCGTGAGCCACCCAGGTCAGGCGTGTAGAAGCACAAATGAAGAAGATTGTGTATTTATGCAGCGTCCTTCATCATCTCAGGAGATCTCGCAGCCAGTGAGGTCGTTTGGAAGTGGAGTCACTGTTGTAATGTAGGAAAACACAGCAGAGAATTTGCGCACAGCAAGCTCCCACAAACAGCAATGTGATAATGACCAGATCATCTGCTTTTTAGTGATGTTGGTTGAGGGATGAATACAACTGCGTGCTGAGCAATGTTCCCATTAAGCTGTGCGATCATGCAGCTGTCTGAAGGACCCGCGCAGGCCGCTCTCCAGCTTTTGAACGGAAAAACCGCATATGTGCGAACATTTGAATGGGCCGCGCAGCCGAAAAAAATTAGCAGGCACGTTGGTGCCGAGTCCTGTAATATAACTGAGTGCCGAGTCCTGTAATATAACTGAGCGCCGAGTCCTGTAATATAACTGAGTGCAGAGTCCTGTAATATAACTGAGCGCCGAGTCCTGTAATATAACTGAGCGCCGAGTCCTGTAATATAACTGAGCGCCGAGTCCTGTAATATAACTGAGTGCCGAGTCCTGTAATATAACTGAGCGCCGAGTCCTGTAATATAACTGAGCGCCGAGTCCTGTAATATAACTGAGTGCCGAGTCCTGTAATATAACTGAGCGCCGAGTCCTGTAATATAACTGAGTGCCGAGTGCTGTAATATAACTGAGTGCCGAGTCCTGTAATATAACTGAGCGCCGAGTCCTGTAATATAACTGAGTGCAGAGTCCTGTAATATAACTGAGTGCAGAGTCCTGTAATATAACTGAGGGCCGAGTCCTGTAATATAACTGAGTGCCGAGTGCTGCAATATAACTGAGTGCCGAGTCCTGTAATATAACTGAGGGCCGAGTCCTGTAATATAACTGAGTGCCGAGTCCTGTAATATAACTGAGTGCCGAGTCCTGTAATATAACTGAGCGCCGAGTCCTGTAATATAACTGAGTGCAGAGTCCTGTAATATAACTGAGTGCAGAGTCCTGTAATATAACTGAGTGCAGAGTCCTGTAATATAACTGAGTGCCGAGTCCTGTAATATAACTGAGCGCCGAGTCCTGTAATATAACTGAGCGCCGAGTCCTGTAATATAACTGAGCGCCGAGTCCTGTAATATAACTGAGTGCCGAGTGCTGCAATATAACTGAGCGCCGAGTCCTGTAATATAACTGAGTGCCGAGTCCTGTAATATAACTGAGTGCCGAGTCCTGTAATATAACTGAGTGCCGAGTGCTGTAATATAACTGAGTGCCGAGTCCTGTAATATAACTGAGTGCCGAGTCCTGTAATATAACTGAGTGCCTGCCTCTGTCTTATTTCTGTAGGTTCTGAATGACCTGGACACTCACCTGAAACAGTCGGAGTATTTCCGCTTCTTCTGGTTTCCTCACACCGATAAGGTCACGGTTTTCTACGCAGATCACACGGACAAGGTGCAGTGGGAGTTAGTTGTGTTTTGTGCTGGATATTCTCTCAGGTTCTGTATCACTAGTCACTTCAGTAAGCGGCCCTTATCTCCCTGACGACCTGGAGTGCGTCTGTTACTGACCAAGATCTAGTTAATCAGTAGCGTGACCCAGGGTAACATCGCTGCTGAAATATTACACGTGCTGGCATGTGTGTGCTGCTTTCTTAATGTGAGATGGATTGAAAACCACTCTATCAAGATAAATCACAACTTCAATAACACACTGGTTTATTTATGTAAAATACAGGGATGGACAGGATCAGTTTTCACAGTGACATTCATCAATTTCCTACACACCTCATTCCATTAAAAATACCGCAGAAACAACCCTACTGATGTTTCCGGTGACAGCGCACTTTCCAGCTAGATATTCCTAAGCTAACTGGTGCTGTTTTTCTGTTGTCTACTTGCCAATATTTGTTCCTTAGAGAGAAAGAGAGAGAGTTCGCCCCTTCCATAATTGTGAGATTAGGAGTTTGTGTCACCATATTGAGCTGGGTTAGTGTCAGTGACCCAGTGTTACAAAGGGAGGCAAATCCGCCGGGTTCCTGCTCCTGAAGTCACCAACCCAGCCCCAGACCCAGCCCCAACCCCAACCCCAGCCCCAACCCCAGCCCCAGACCCAGCCCCAACCCCAACCCCAGCCCCAACCCCAACCCCAGCCCCAACCCCAACCCCAGCCCCAACCCCAACCCCAGCCCCAGCCCCAACCCCAACCCCAGCCCCAGACCCAGCCCCAACCCTAACCCCCCCAGCCCCAACCCCAACCCCAGCCCCAACCCCAACCCCAGCCCCAACCCCAGCCCCAACCCCAACCCCAACCCCAACCGCAACCCCAACCCCAGCCACAACGCCAACCCCAACCCCAACCCCAGCCTCAACCCTAACCCCAACCCTAACCCCAACCCCAGCCACAACCCCAGCCACAACCCCAACCCCAGCCCCAACCCCAGCCCCAACCCCAGCCCCAGCCCCAACCCCAGCCCCAACCCCAACCCCAGCCCCAACCCCAACCCCAGCCCCAACCCCAGCCCCAGCCCCAACCCCAACCCCAGCCACAACCCCAGCCCCAGCCCCAACCCCAACCCCAGCCCCAACCCCAGCCCCAGCCCCAACCCCAACCCCAGCCCCAGCCCCAACCCCAGCCCCAGCCCCAACCCCAACCCCAGCCACAACCCCAACCCCAACCCTAACCCCAGCCCCAACCCCAACCCCAGCCCCAGACCCAGCCCCAACCCCAGCCCCAACCCTAACCCCAGCCCCAACCCCAACCCCAACCCTAACCCCAGCCCCAACCCCAACCCCAGCCCCAACCCCAACCCCAGCCCCAACCCCAACCCCAGCCCCAGCCCCAACCCCAACCCCAGCCCCAGACCCAGCCCCAACCCCAACCCCAACCCCAGCCCCAGCCCCAACCCCAACCCCAACCCCAGCCCCAACCCCAGCCCCAGACCCAGCCCCAACCCTAACCCCCCCAGCCCCAACCCCAACCCCAGCCACAACGCCAACCCCAACCCCAGCCTCAACCCTAACCCCAACCCCAGCCCCAACCCCAGCCCCAGCCCCAACCCCAGCCCCAACCCCAGCCCCAGCCCCAGCCCCAGCCCCAACCCCAACCCCAGCCCCAACCCCAGCCCCAGCCCCAACCCCAACCCCAGCCCCAACCCCAGCCCCAGCCCCAACCCCAACCCCAGCCACAACCCCAGCCCCAGCCCCAACCCCAACCCCAGCCCCAACCCCAGCCCCAGCCCCAACCCCAACCCCAGCCCCAGCCCCAACCCCAGCCCCAGCCCCAACCCCAACCCCAGCCACAACCCCAGCCCCAACCCCAGCCCCAACCCCAACCCCAACCCCAGCCCCAACCCCAGCCCCAACCCCAACCCCAGCCCCAACCCCAGCCCCAACCCCAGCCCCAACACTAACCCCAGCCACAACCCCAACCCCAGCCCCAACCCCAGCCCCAGCCCCAACCCAAACCCCAACCCCAACCCCAGCCCCAACCCCAGCCCCAACCCCAGCCCCAGCCCCAGCCCCAACACTAACCCCCCCAGCCCCAGCCCCCGCCCCCGCCCCCGCCCCAACCCCAACCCCAACCCCAGCCCCAACCCCAACCCCAACCCCAACCCCAGCCCCAGCCCCAACCCTAACCCCAGCCCCAACCCTAACCCCCCCCAGCCCCAGCCCCCGCCCCGCCCCAACCCCAGCCCCAACACCCCCCAGCCCCAGCCTCCGCCCCAGCCCCAACCGCAACCCCAGCCGCAGCCCCAACCCCCCCCAGCCCCAGCCCCCGCCGCAACCCCAGCCCCAGCCCCAGCCCCAAATCCCAGCCCCAACCCCCCCCAGCCCCAGCCCCAGCCGCAACCCCAGCCCCAGCCCCCGCCCCCGCCCCAGCCCCAACCGCAACCCCAGCCCCAGCCCCAACCCCCCCCAGCCCCAGCCCCCGCCCCAGCCGCAACCCCAGCCCCAGCCCCAGCCCCAAATCCCAGCCCCAACCCCCCCCAGCCCCAGCCCCAGCCCCAGCCGCAACCCCAGCCCCAACCCCAGCCCCAGTCCCAACCACCCAAAGCCCCAGCCCCAGCCCCAAACCCCCCCAGCCCCCGCCCCAGCCCCAACCGCAACCCCAGCCCCAGCCCCAACCCCCCCAGCCCCAGCCCCAGCCCCAGCCCCAACCCCCCCCAGCCCCAACCCCAACCCCAACCCCCCCCCAGCCCCAGCCCCAACCCCCCCAGCCCCAACCCCAACCCCAACCCCCCCCAGCCCCAGCCCCAGCCCCAGCCCCAACCCCCGCCCCAACACCCCCCCAGCCCCAACCCCAACACCCCCCCAGCCCCAGCCCCAGCCCCAGCCCCAACCCCCGCCCCAACACCCCCCCAGCCCCAACCCCAACACCCCCCCAGCCCCAACCCCCGCCCCCCCGCCCCAGCCCCAACCCCAACCCCAACCCCCGCCCCAACCCCAACCCCAACCCCAACCCCAGCCCCAACCCCAGCCCCCCCAGCCCCAGCCCCAGCCCCAACCCCAGCCCCAGCCCCAGCCCCAACCCCAGCCCCAACCCCAGCCCCAGCCCCAACCCCAGCCTCAACCCCAACCCCAGCCCCAACCCCAACCCCCGCCCCAACCCCAACCCCAGCCCCAACCCCAACCCCCGCCCCAGCCCCAGCCCCAACCCCAGCCCCAACCCCAGCCCCAACCCCCGCCCCAACCCCAGCCCCAGCCCCAACCCCAGCCCCCGCCCCAACCCCAGCCCCAACCCCCGCCCCAACCCCAACCCCCGCCCCAACCCCAGCCCCCGCCCCAGCCCCAACCCCAGCCCCAACCCCAGCCCCAACCCCAACCCCAACCCCAGCCCCAAACCCAGCCCCAACCCCAGTCCCAGCCCCAACCCCAACCCCAGCCCCAGCCCCAACCTCAGCCCCAACCCCAACCCCAACCCCAACCCCAGCCCCAACCCCAGCCCCAACCCCAACCCCAGCCCCAACCCCAGCCCCAACCCCAACCCCAAACCCCGCCCCAGCCCCAACCCCCAACCCCAGCCCCAACCCCAGCCCCAAACCCCGCCCCAACCCCCGCCCCAGCCCCAACCCCAACCCCAACTCCAGCCCCAAACCCAGCCCCAAACCCAGCCCCAACCCCAAACCCAGCCCCAACCCCAACCCCAACCCTCCACGCCCAACCCCAGGCGCACTCTCCCCCCCCCCCGCCCTCCACGCCCATCACCGCCGCCCCCCCCCCCCGCCACCCCAGCGCTGGAGGTGCACGAGTGTGGGCGTCAGGTTAGGAGAGACAGGGGCTTGATGTGATGCCCCCTGTGGTTGAGCAGCTCGCTGGCAAAGCTCGAACATGATTTGCCGCACGGGAGAGCTGGCAGTGTGGATGGAACCGAACCAGCAGCTTCAGGGGAGAGTAGACCCCCCGCAGGACCCTGGCACAGCGCACAGAGTTAATGGGGTCAGGTTACGCCCGCGGTGACTGGCACAGTGTGTCCGAGAGACTGAGCAGAATTGGTTCCCCCTCCCACAGCAGATGGAAGAGTCACAGAGTGTGTATTATGTGCCGGGGGCCTGTGTGATGGAGGGTCTGATGGGGGTCTGTGTGATGGAGGGTCTGAGGGGAGTCTGTGTGATGGAGGGTCTGAGGGGAGCCTGTGTGATGGAGGGTCTGAGGGGAGTCTGTGTGATGGAGGGTCTGAGGGGAGTCTGTGTGATGGAGGGTCTGAGGGGGGTCTGTGTGATGGAGGGTCTGAGGGGGGTCTGTGTGATGGAGGGTCTGAGGGGGGTCTGTGTGATGGAGGGTCTGAGGGGAGCCTGTGTGATGGAGGGTCTGAGGGGGGTCTGTGTGATGGAGGGTCTGTCGAGGGTCTGTGTGATGGAGGGTCTGAGGGGGGTCTGTGTGATGGAGGGTCTGAGGAGGGTCTGTGTGATGGAGGGTCTGATGGGGGTCTGTGTGATGGAGGGTCTGAGGAGGGTCTGTGTGATGGAGGGTCTGAGGGGGGTCTGTGTGATGGAGGGTCTGAGGGGAGTCTGTGTGATGGAGGGTCTGAGGGGAGTCTGTGTGATGGAGGGTCTGTCGAGGGTCTGTGTGATGGAGGGTCTGAGGGGAGTCTGTGTGATGGAGGGTCTGAGGGGGGTCTGTGTGATGGAGGGTCTGAGGGAGGTCTGTGTGATGGAGGGTCTGAGGGGGGTCTGTGTGATGGAGGGTCTGAGGGGGGTCTGTGTGATGGAGGGTCTGAGGGGGGTCTGTGTGATGGAGGGTCTGAGGGGAGTCTGTGTGATGGAGGGTCTGACGAGAGTCTGTGTGATGGAGGGTCTGTCGAGGGTCTGTGTGATGGAGGGTCTGATGGGGGTCTGTGTGATGGAGGGTCTGAGGGGGGTCTGTGTGATGGAGGGTCTGAGGGGGGTCTGTGTGATGGAGGGTCTGAGGGGAGTCTGTGTGATGGAGGGTCTGAGGGGAGTCTGTGTGATGGAGGGTCTGACGAGAGTCTGTGTGATGGAGGGTCTGAGGGGAGTCTGTGTGATGGAGGGTCTGACGAGAGTCTGTGTGATGGAGGGTCTGAGGGGAGTCTGTGTGATGGAGGGTCTGACGAGAGTCTGTGTGATGGAGGGTCTGAGGGGAGTCTGTGTGATGGAGGGTCTGAGGGGAGTCTGTGTGATGGAGGGTCTGAGGGGAGTCTGTGTGATGGAGGGTCTGAGGGAGGTCTGTGTGATGGAGGGTCTGAGGGGAGTCTGTGTGATGGAGGGTCTGAGGGGGGTCTGTGTGATGGAGGGTCTGAGGGGGGTCTGTGTGATGGAGGGTCTGAGGAGGGTCTGTGTGATGGAGGGTCTGAGGGGAGTCTGTGTGATGGAGGGTCTGAGGGAGGTCTGTGTGATGGAGGGTCTGAGGGGAGTCTGTGTGATGGAGGGTCTGAGGGAGGTCTGTGTGATGGAGGGTCTGAGGGAGGTCTGTGTGATGGAGGGTCTGAGGGGAGTCTGTGTGATGGAGGGTCTGAGGGAGGTCTGTGTGATGGAGGGTCTGACGAGGGCCTGTGTGATGGAGGGTCTGAGGGGAGTCTGTGTGATGGAGGGTCTGAGGGGAGTCTGTGTGATGGAGGGTCTGAGGGGAGTCTGTGTGATGGAGGGTCTGAGGGGAGTCTGTGTGATGGAGGGTCTGAGGGAGGTCTGTGTGATGGAGGGTCTGAGGGGAGCCTGTGTGATGGAGGGTCTGAGGGAGGTCTGTGTGATGGAGGGTCTGAGGGAGGTCTGTGTGATGGAGGGTCTGAGGGAGGTCTGTGTGATGGAGGGTCTGAGGGGAGTCTGTGTGATGGAGGGTCTGAGGAGGGTCTGTGTGATGGAGGGTCTGAGGGGGGTCTGTGTGATGGAGGGTCTGAGGGGAGTCTGTGAGATGGAGGGTCTGAGGGGGGTCTGTGTGATGGAGGGTCTGAGGAGGGTCTGTGTGATGGAGGGTCTGAGGGGGGTCTGTGTGATGGAGGGTCTGATGGGGGTCTGTGTGATGGAGGGTCTGAGGGGGGTCTGTGTGATGGAGGGTCTGAGGAGGGTCTGTGTGATGGAGGGTCTGTCGAGGGTCTGTGTGATGGAGGGTCTGATGGGAGTCTGTGTGATGGAGGGTCTGAGGGGAGCCTGTGTGATGGAGGGTCTGAGGAGGGTCTGTGTGATGGAGGGTCTGAGGGGAGTCTGTGTGATGGAGGGTCTGAGGGAGGTCTGTGTGATGGAGGGTCTGAGGGAGGTCTGTGTGATGGAGGGTCTGAGGGAGGTCTGTGTGATGGAGGGTCTGAGGGGAGTCTGTGTGATGGAGGGTCTGAGGGAGGTCTGTGTGATGGAGGGTCTGAGGGGAGTCTGTGTGATGGAGGGTCTGAGGAGGGTCTGTGTGATGGAGGGTCTGAGGGGGGTCTGTGTGATGGAGGGTCTGAGGAGGGTCTGTGTGATGGAGGGTCTGAGGGGAGTCTGTGTGATGGAGGGTCTGATGGAGGTCTGTGTGATGGAGGGTCTGAGGGGAGTCTGTGTGATGGAGGGTCTGTCGAGGGTCTGTGTGATGGAGGGTCTGAGGGGGGTCTGTGTGATGGAGGGTCTGAGGGGGGTCTGTGTGATGGAGGGTCTGAGGGGTGTCTGTGTGATGGAGGGTCTGAGGGGAGTCTGTGTGATGGAGGGTCTGAGGGGAGTCTGTGTGATGGAGGGTCTGAGGGGAGCCTGTGTGATGGAGGGTCTGAGGGGAGTCTGTGTGATGGAGGGTCTGAGGGGAGTCTGTGTGATGGAGGGTCTGAGGGGAGTCTGTGTGATGGAGGGTCTGAGGGGAGTCTGTGTGATGGAGGGTCTGAGGGGAGTCTGTGTGATGGAGGGTCTGAGGGGAGTCTGTGTGATGGAGGGTCTGAGGGGGGTCTGTGTGATGGAGGGTCTGAGGGGGGTCTGTGTGATGGAGGGTCTGAGGGGAGTCTGTGTGATGGAGGGTCTGAGGGAGGTCTGTGTGATGGAGGGTCTGAGGGGGGTCTGTGTGATGGAGGGTCTGAGGGGAGTCTGTGTGATGGAGGGTCTGAGGGGAGTCTGTGTGATGGAGGGTCTGAGGGGAGTCTGTGTGATGGAGGGTCTGACGAGGGTCTGTGTTTTGTGTGTTACAGCCAGTGAAAGCCGCTTCCAGCTGGCTGTGGGACTACGCCATTGGCTACTACCTGCTCGAGCTCCTACTGTGGATCAGGTCAGTCAGACACATCGTCAAACCCTCCGGGCGGGAGCCCAGGTCAAAGGTCACTGACCCCTCCTCACCTTGTCAAACCCACTGGGCGGGAGCCCAGGTCAAAGGTCGCTGACCCCTCCTCACCCAGCCAAACCCACAATCCAGATGGGTCAGGCAGCATCTGTGGAGAGGACCGAGGAGTTAATCTTCCAGAGGAGAGTGTCTTTGTCACCTCCAGACTCGACCATTCCAACACACCCCTGGCCGCCCATCTTCCACCCTCCAGAAACTTGAGGTCATCCAAAACTCGGCTGCCCCGTGTCCTGACTCACACCAAGTCCCGTTCACCCATCACCCCTGTGCTCACTGACCTACATTGTCTCCCGGTCCAGCAACACCTCGATTTTAAATTCTCATCCTTGTTTTCAAATCCTTCCATGGCCTCACCCCTCCCTATCTCTGTGATCTCCTCCAACCCCACAACCCCCTGAGATATCTGCGCTCCTCTAATTCTGCCCTCTTGAGCATCCCTGATTATAATCGCTCAACCTTTGGTGGCCGTGCCTCCAGCTCCCGAGGCCCTGAGCTCTGGAATTCCCTGTCTGAACCTCTCACCCTCTCTGGCTCTCTTTCCTCTTTTACGATGCTCCTTAAAACCGACCTCTTCTGCCCTAATATCCCCCTGTGTGGCTCGGTGGCAATTTTTGTCTGATAAAGCCTCGGGACATTTTACTACGTTAAAGGCACTATATAAATACAAAATGTTGTTGTTGATCTGGATCAAAGTTCAGAGGTGAGAGGGGACTTTTAAAGCTCACCAAGTCACCTTGGTGGAGTTGGGGGTTGGGAGGAGTCCATATAGGATGTAACTATCCTGGGATAAGCCCTGTGCCATCACAGTGCGATTCGATGCAGTCAGTGTGGGACAAGGAGGCCGTTCAATACTGGCACGGCACCGCCCTCTGGTGGAGGGTTACCGTGTTACACCCGGCAACAACATTCCCAAAATCCAACCGGGGAGTTGCCGCTGGATTGGCCAATCCAGAATGGAGACTCAATACAGGAGCCCACACACCCTCCCCCCCACCACACACACACCGCACCCCCCCTCAACAACCCCCCCGACACACACCCTCACCCCCCCAACACCCCCCCAGACACTCCCCCACACACACCCCCGCCACATCTCCCCCCCACACAGCCCAACACACCCCCCACACACCCCCACCCCACACACCACACCACACACACTGACCCACCACACACACCGCACACCCCTACACACACACACTCACACACACACAAACACTCACACACACCCACACACGCTCACACACGCACTCACACACACCACACACACTGACCCACCACACACCGCACACCCCTACACACACACCCAAACACACACACTCACACACACCCTACACACACACACTGACCCACCACACACCCCCGCCACACACACTGACCCACCACATACACCGCACA